>CAAKHC010019853.1:0-13978 GCA_901007825.1 Macroramphosus scolopax
CTTTGAAAGGAAAAACCTTATTGACATCCGTGTGAGCAGCAGAGAGTAAAACAGCACTCTCTCTCTCTCTCTCTCTCTCTCTCTCTCTCTCTCTCTCTCTCTCTCTCTCTCTCTCTGCATCGACTGAAGACAATAATAACAGTGTGATACAATGCTGCATGTGCTCGGTGGGAACAGTTTAGTATTAACGGCTCTTCACAGAGACAGAAGCCACACTGTCTGCTGGAAGAACAATTACTGGACGGCCATCGGCAGCTCGGATGTAAATAAGAGCGGGCTGGTGCCTCAGCTGTCGGATGCTCCACCACAAAGGCAGATCAGACTGCAGCAGGCAGCGTGCACCGCATGAAATCCAATCTCAACAACAGTCTTAAAGATCATGTTTTTCTGGGAACGCCTGCCACTATACGACATTAGAGAGCAAATCAAATCATTTCTCTCGATCGAGAGACAGTAACAGTTCTATTAAATCCACTCAAGGTAAAGCTGCATGTGCAATTTTCTCACTTATGTACGACTTAACTGCAACCTCCTCGCTCATCTTCCCATCTCTGTTCAGTTGAAAGAGACGAGTGAGCCATGCAGATTTTTCCTCTCCGAGCTTAAAGTAAATGTGTCATAAACATATCTTTAATTTTTCTATATTAACATTTGACATGTCTTCTTCTTCATCCCTCTCTCTCTCTCTCTGTCTTACCATGCACGTAACCGCACACACAATCTGTGCTGGCTGGGGAGAGGAGCTGTTTCCTCCTCGTGCAGCGCGGCTATGAACTTCGCCAGAGCTGTTTTGGGTTTGCATAAAAAATTCAGCACTCTTTCTTAGCAACATTCGCCCTACATACAGCGTGCACACATGCACCGTGGTATTATTCATGGCACGTATGTGAGGCAGCAGGCATGAGCAGAACACACACATACAGTCCACTCTGCTACATTTGATGATCTGCAGCAAGACGTCACAGAAACATATACAGTGTTGGGAATAGACATGCAATGCATTTTATTGACACTTATAGGAGCTCCGACTGGGCTTGTTAAAATCTTCCTTTGAATTCATATCAGTGATGACATCATCAGGGTCACGTCAATACATCAGTCCATCCTGGAACCGGCTGCGTTTGTGCATGTTTAAGTGCCCGTGGGGCTGTTTAAGAGCGTAATTGCGCTATTTACATTTTCGATATGGCAAATGTGCCGTGTGAATTTTGATGCGTACATCAATGCACTTGGAGCGGGGCGGTTGCTATGTGCGTCCTGGAGGAGAACAGACATCTCTGTAACAAATCTCCACGGGGAAGCAGGGCAACACCTCAGCTCGCCCATCCATTTTCATTATTGGCAGCAGCGGAGGAGTGGACGGGCCGGAGCGAAAGACAGATTGAGAGAGTGAAAGGATGTAGCGATGCTCCCTATTTAACCGCCGTCCACTGTCTCCGACCGGAGAGCTCCTTCTGCTCATGTTATTTATTCCTTTCAATGCAATGCACTTCACACTCATCAACAGTTTCCGACGTGTTTCTCATAAGAGCATCAATAAAACATCTCCTCCACTCCAGAATACTGCTCGTATGTGGCTCCGTTAATGTGGGTCTGCTAAGTCACCTGCCAAGTGAAAACGGTTCGGCGCACCTGAAAGTATCCGCCTGCCCACAGACGCTGCTCTCTTCCATTTGAAGTTTAAACCCACTCCAGAAGAAAAATACAGCAACACAATTTCATCCCGGCTGCCTTGGCCGTGCTCTTTCTTTCAGTCCGCAGTGTATCTAGGTCAGTCAAGCTGTGGCCATGAGTGGTCACAAAGGTTGGATGATGTATGAGAGCTTTGGGACTGCAAGATTAATCTGACCAAGCGTTTGAGAACAAACGGCTGCCAGACACCTTCAAATTGTTCTCGCCTCTGGGAGGAATGCTTTGTTTACTGATCGTTAAAGCCACAAAAATACACTTGGTTTTACAACATGATCATAAACGGACGACTTACAGCAGCATGTTATTGAACAGCAAGAAAAGCCACAAGTCAATATTGGCTATTTATATATTCAAATGAAATCTAAAAGACCGGATTTCCTTGATTGTCTCCTTTGTGCTACGAGCATGGCGACACCTCCAGCACGTCTCGTCCCACACTGGCAGCAACATTGCCTTACAAACTGCGAGCGCTATAAAAGACCAATCGATCTATGATATCACGCTAAGCATATCCTCTTCCTTGCTGTGCAGAAGCTGTCGCAGAGGGAGCGTTTGTCGAAGGGTGAAGACAATTAAATGGAGGAATTCACTCAGTGGCTGAGTCGTACGCAAGATGAGAAAAAAGGATCAGTTCACCGCTGCACCTGAAATTGAGGTAAAACATCACAAGCAGCCGTGTCACATTTACATATCAGATGACGTGATACTGCGGATCCCAATGATAATTCATTATGGAATATTGATACCGTGAATAAGTGAATGTGCAGGAGGTGTATCACATACAGAATGGTTCTTATTAAAACACATCTTTTGTCTTATAACAAATTAAGAGTCAGAAGTCTCTCTGTCTGGAGCAAACAATACTTTCATTATTGTAGGATAATCTTAATTATGTAAGTATAATAAATATGGCAGTCAAGTCAGTGCCCGTGAGGAGCAGTGTCCACACCCATCACACATCCAGGTTTCATCCAACGGGTGTGAGAATCATCTCTATCATTGGTCCTGATGGGTTAATGACTCTGTTGGACGTCTGATGCTGGACCGGACTGAGGTGTCTCAACAGCGGGTCGTTTCCCTCACCTGCCTCCCTTCAACTCTCTAATGGAGTAACAGATGTAACGATGAAGAAACACACCACCAGCAGTGTGATGAGCAATGGTTCGAACCCCTCTGGCTTCCTTTCAGTTGAATTAACGTTGGTTAGTTAAAGCAACGAAATGTAACTAGTTAAGAAATAACATCTTTGTAAGCCGGCTCTTCTCTTGCATTATGTTAGTTGCAGTGACGCTTTACAGCATCGTAAAATAGGGCGGGATATATATATGGAAAGACAGCAGGCTTTTTTTCCCCCTTCAAATAATGTTACAAGTAGTGCGGTACTCTGACCCCGCCGATTTATCAACAGAATTCAGTGTGCCAGCATCCAATTATTAGCACTGGTGCCAGGAGAGTCCGCTGTTGCTGAGCAAAACTACTTCATGGGTCTTTAAAATGCAGTTTCGCCCTGTGTGTGTGTGTGTGTGTGTGTGTGTGGGGGGGGGGGGGGGGGTTTGGGGGGGGGGGGGGGGGGGGGGGGGGGGGGGGGGGGGGGGGGGGGTTCTCCCCATGCCCTCATCAAACCGCTGCAGCACTACAACCCAAATCAACTGTGGCACAACTCTGTCTTGCTCATCGTCAAAGTAAATTGATGCAAGAGAGACATCGATGCTCAGAGGCCCCAAACACATCACAAGACAGACGGTACTGATGATCAGCTACCTTACCTTTCTGTACACTATCATGTTCGGGGACTCGTCCGCCACCCCGTTGGTCCCCTGCCCGGCGCTGTTGGTCTGTGCCATGATCCAGTAAGTAAATCTGCCACAGGAAATGTCAGGTACTCCTGTTGGGGACAGAAAATGGATATTTTCGGTCCAGGCAGAGGAACAATGGAGCCTGAATGTGCCCTTTACTTTGCCCAGAAGAAAACAACGGACATAACTTGATGTGGCTTGGATCACCTCTCAGCATATTTGGCATTTCCACATTGAACAGATTATTCGATGATACCTGTTAGCTGCTCACAAGGTGTCGACAAGGACGTATTTTGAGGCAGTCGATGTGAATTCTCAGTGAATGAGGCAAAAAGTTCAGCCTGAAAAAGCAGCAATAAGTGGACCACCGTGCAGGACTGTCATTCTTCTATTCTCACATGGGTTCATTTAAAGATAAATGTCTTCAAACAGTGACAACCATGTATTGTTTGCATTAGACGATTCAGCAGCACTCTTCAACTTCTCCACGGCACCGAACTGTGGATGCATGCTAAGAATGCATTGGCAACATAACAAGCTGAAGCCCCCTGACAACGGCAGATGCAGTGAAACAACACCGTCCCTGGAGGAGGCAGCGACTCTGTACTGCAGCTCAGATACATCCACTCCGCTCGAGCAGTCACAACGTGCATATATCTGTGCAAATGCAACGCTCATGCACATTACAGCTTCATGGTTATTTATTTCCTTACGACACCCACACGACATCCTTGGGAGTCTGCAACACTAAATAGCCTATAGCAGGCAAACAGCGAAGTCATGTAACCTGCTCCTCACATGAGGCCGTCTCATCGTCTGTCTCTTACCACAAATCCACTGCCCACTTCAGCACCTTGGACAGCTACGGCCCGTTATCGGGCTCCTCAATCACGAATAGCGCGTAAACACACAGCGACATCGGTCACCGGAGGAAAAGGAGGCGGCGGGGAGGGGGGCTCACCTGAAAAAAGAACGCGCAGCCCGCGGTCGCACTCCTGGATCCTTGCAGAGGTGGAAGCCTAGTCCTTCGCTTTCAGCTGGCAGACATAGGAATGCGAGGATTGTTCATGGGCAACGCGAGGAGGCAGACATTCGGTGGACACTTGGTGCGGCACAGCTCTCTGTCTCCGTCTCTCTCCTCCTCTCCCAAACGATGCTCAGAAGCACGGGCGCGCCTCTTCGCTGCGCCGTGAACGCGCATCGATCCGTGACCAATCGCGTGTGAGGAATAAATTGCAGCTCGTCTCTCAAATTGTGCAGTTTTATATTTTACCTTCTGTTCCAAACAGAATGGACCTGCAGAGATTTTTCATATTTTTGGCAACTGCAATCCTGACCAACGTGCAGGAGAGTGCAAATACAGCAGGTTAGATTTTCTGGGACAAAGTATTACTGTCTTTGATATAACGTTATGTGTACTGAAGTATCTGAACATGCTGAGGTACTTTCATTGTGTACTTACTCGCTATACACATTTTTAGAACATGTGTAATAAAGTGCTTTGTTATAGAGTACACCACCCATTATTGGACCTACATCAACTATGTAAACTATGTAAGTGCTGCTTACATGATAATATAACACTGAGGGGATTTGATTAGTGTTTACACGTGTTCATTTTACTTTTATGAAGTTAGATGTTGTCCGCAGGAGCTTTACTGTTTCATTTAATAGATTACAAACTGGAAAAAAAAGACTCTTTTAATGTGTCTTTCTAAATCCACCAGCTGGAAATCATTAGTTTGCTCATTTAAACTAAACTTTCTAATTTGTGTGAATGGTTGAAGCTTTTTTTTTTTTTTGGATACAATACAAACTGACAGCCGGGTATCAAACTGAGATTGTTTATCTTAGGAGTTTTTATTGATTTTTCTTAGATTAAACGTGTGGACACTTTTAAATTGTATTAAGGCTTTTTGGTTGATTAATTTAATTTATTTGGTTTGGTCCACCTTCAGAAAATAGTTTGTACAGAGTTAAAAAAAAATTGAATCATTTTTTTTATATTGAGTAACAAATTTTATTATGATCGAGTTTTTTAAGAAGTCCAATGTTCTACTTCTTCATTTGTTTAGTGCAGTCAATACTCTGAGGGTGTATCGATGGCCAAAACACTGGTGCGTCTCCACCCAAAAGAGAAACCCAGCTGGAACTGATAACTCAACTCTAAATGTTATTCGAGATGTCCTAAATCACTTTGTTTACTTGTCATATACTTCACTGAAGCCCTGTTTTATTTTTTTTGATTTAAGCAACAAGGTTCTGGAACATGATAATGGACATTTAAACTGATTACCTCACCATAAAAAAAGAACTGTTTTCCACCGGATGAAATGAGATGAAAAATAAAGAGCCAAATTGTTCACAAATTAATTAAATCAATCACTAATATGTCAGATGGCCGGAGTATGGAGAATGATGATATTCATTGTAGATTAATTTAGCAGAATTATAATCCCTCTCGGCCAGATTAGCATTGATCTCATCCAAATGAATAGTATGCAGAAGGGCTGATCATCTCCGTAGGATGCAGGTCACTATAGTTCAGAGCCATTTTACTGCATTTCCCTGAAGCTGCGTCAGCCGATGATTGCATATTTTTTTGCAGGGAAAGTATTATGAATTGTCCAGGAGTTGTCTTGATTTGCTGCATCCAGTGGTGGAGAAATAAATAGAAAATTGCTAAATTTGCCGCAATCTGTGGCCTCGAGGTGTTCAACAGTCCAGGCATGAACGATGGCAGATGCGCCCCCTCTCCCGATCTACTGTATGTGTCTGTGTGTTTATCTCCTGTACTCCCTTCCCCTTTGGTCTCTCAGGACTTGAGCTTTCTGCAACATGGACCTGAACATTCAACCCATTCAGATTCCCCATGAGCTGCAACATTAGTTTCAATGATGCTTTTTTTATTGTGGATTTGCTGGTAACAATTTTGCAAAGATAATAGCTTTCTAAACCCAACACCAATGGATGTAATAACCTTGGAGGATACAGAGACTAATCATGTTCCTGTGAAGAGACTTTGTATCCTCAACATGTGTTATTATAACCATCAAGCCTTTTTAAAACTCAATGAGCTGCAAATGACACATTGGGTTTTTGAATATTTTCCATCCTAGCTTTGACTATTAAAAGCTCTAAAAGACTTCCAACTGATTAATGACTGTGAGAAAAGTGTCAGGCTGTGCTGCTGGAATATAAAATCAGCCGTTGAACACAGAGGTGGATAGTTACCTATAAAATACTTCAAGATTTAACTGAAGTATTATGCTTCAGTATCTGTACTTTCCCAACAGACCACTTAACTCCTGCAAACCCATTCAGAATACTGGTGTACGAGCTCTAACAGGATCCAGGAACTCTGAGTGCATTACTCCTATTTTTATATATTGAAACTTGACGCCAAGTAGTTAAAGAGCAGAATATAAACTGAAGGTGTTACTGTTTAAAATTAAATAATGGTGTAACGCCAAAATACACCACTGATATGCTAAAGTCCCTTAAGACCTTTAGGAAGCTTTAAGTGCCTGAAGTCAGAACCAGGCGTGTTGGATTTAACTGATACGCACACTAAATGAACCAGCTCCTTAATGATACTAAACTTTAGCCACCTTGAAATTTAAATTACATACTTCTTGTCATGTTATGCAGCTGATCCTGAATGACATGCTAATGCATTCGATATTAATTGAAATACATTTTTTAATCAATTTACTTGGAATTTTAACTGCTGCTTCTGCCTCTGCTGAAAGTGTTTTACAGCACAAACAGTAAAACAAAAAAAAACAAAAGATAACAAATAATAATGAATGTATCTCGGGAACAGGCAGAAGTCTGGTCAGATGATCGCTTGTCTCTGACAGTGTGATATTAGAGCAGCAGGTCTGTAATGTAAGAGGTGATGAAACCTTTTAACACCTTGCAGACGAACATGAATTCTTTCAATTGAATTATAACGCTATAAGGCTACCAATATATATTAAAAAAAAGGCAAGAATGGGATGATTTTAATTCATATTTCATGAACTCATTAAAATTATTGCTGCAGGATTTTGGATTATAGTTTCACTGAGATATCATAAACTACAATAGTTCATGCTCATGATGATGGCATACACGTTCCTACACCATGACCCCTCAGAATGCTGCAATTACATCATTGTCAGGTCTGTTTACTTCACATTCTATGTTCCTCTTCTAAGTTCTTCTTTAGTCCAACCGTTTCAGGCCAGAAATGTAGGGTATATTTAACACACTTAAAGCTTTGTAAATATATGGATTGCATACAAATTGCATTATATGATTGTATCCTTTAAATGTGGGATCTGTTTGTTCTCCGTCTGCTCTCTAGATTTACTAACTTTACCGGTTTTTTTACTTCGGTTTGCAGATCTGATGAGCAGATTCCGGCGTACGGCCCCTTTAAGCGGCTCGCCTCGTTACACCAACTCCCATAATGCACCTGTTCATTCTTCGTCGTCGAGCAAAAACGCGGAAACAAAAGACAACATCCAGCTTGTCAAAACAAATAGCATCGAGTCGGCATAAAGTGAGCATAGTTTCAGCTGACAGCTGTCAAAGTAAACACATTAGCTTCCCATAGTCCTTCTGAGAGACTTACCATGGCTTTGAGGAGAATACAGAAGGTAAGTGAGCTCGTCTTTTTTCATTTATTTGACGCATACGGAAACGGCGCTTGTGCCAGTCATTCATCTCACGTTAATACTGCCGCTCCGTTTGCTAACCGAAACCTGGTTTATCATTACTTACAGTGTGCCTTAACGTTCTCTAAACAATTTAACCCCATGTATTAAAATGAAGAGAACCAAACAAAAAGGCCGTTTATCATGACACGACGTTACAGAGAAGTTCAACTTGAATCGGCTAATATTAGCTAGTGGGCCTAGCAAAGGCGTGTCAGGCTGCGTCTTTTAGCTACTTTTTCGATGTATCTTCACGTCGCAAAGTTAGCTGTTAGCTTACATCATTGTACAGCTTAGAAGCCGATCGAGTCTTTTACACATGTATTAGGGCAGATTAATCTTTTAAACTCTTAAATATTGGCTTGTTTGCTCGCTCCAGGAGTTGGGTGACTTACAGAGGGACCCTCCTGCATCATGTTCGGCTGGACCTGTAGGGGAGGACAGTAAGTATGACCGTATATTCAATATATATTAATATATACAATATATCCATGATTTATGAAAGTATCCGTCATTTATTAATCCTGTCAGTTCTGATATGAAGCGTGTTCATCTTTGTGGTGTAGCCATGTTTCTTTAAAAAAAACCCGTCTTTCTTCTTTGTCCTCTTTAGTGTTCTACTGGCAAGCCACCATCACGGGACCGGTGAGCGTTTTCTAGATTTGTTTGCTGTATTTTTGTTGTTTTTTTTAAACCCAAGCTGCTTCTGGAGCTCTGGACAAAAGGGACCATGTTGACTTTACATCCCTTTTTATTGTGTATGAAGAGCACCGACTGGCACACTCTCTCACACTGTTGAGACAATAGCAAATAGCACCATGTCTTAATTATCTATTTGTCTGCTTTTTGTACCTTTTTTAAAATGAAGAACAGATAATAATTTGTTACTAATATTAACTAATACTACTTTTCCTTTCTATTTCAGAATGACAGCCCGTATCATGGAGGAGTATTCTTCCTTACGGTCAATTTCCCTACTGACTACCCCTTTAAACCACCCAAGGTACGTTGGTTTTCTTGGGGATTGGGCTATTAGCTCAAAGATAACAATTCTGATTCTTGACTAATAACCGTAGTAATTTTGCAAGCAACCATGGCAAACATTCTATGGATCCAGCTGTTGTAACGCAACACCGGTAGGAAATTATGTTAGCAGATTGAACTATAATGAAAATAGATGGAGCTAAAAGGTCGCTGGTATCTTTTTAATACATCCAAAATACGTTTTAAAACACCGTCAGACATGACATTTAATTAAGGGATAATGCTCAAAGCGGTGCACATTTTCAAGAATTAATGGATGACGGGGTGGAATGTTTGTCTCCTTGGAGTCCAGTAATTCCTGAAAATCAACACATTGAAAGACATTCTCCCGCCTTAAAGGCCTTATAAGATTTATATTTCAACGTGTTCCGCAATCAAACCGAAGCCATAACTCTGGTTCCCTTGTAACACCTAAGGGTTTGATCAATACCTGGAACAATCATTACCAACCTCTAAGGTTTTGTATGCAACAGAAACATTGTTCAATACTCCAGTGAATAGGACACACCCTGGATACCGGTTTAGCAGGCAGAGATATTTCTAGTCGACTCAGCTTTGGCTCAGCTATGAGCAGAGCTAACGTTATGCTACCATGATTCAAAATCAATCACATTGTAAACAGTAAATATAATTTTAATAAGACTTGCTGGCTAACCAGCCGTGATGCAGCTATAGCCGCCCTGAACAGCAGGCCCCGCTGATCTGTCTGGCCCTCCATTGCTCTGTCTCTTGTCATTGTTTCCCACTGTCTCCCACTGTCATATGCCCTACTGTAGTTGCTGTTTTTTGTCTGTGATGTGCTATGTTGTCTTTTTCTGTAATGTACAGTCAGTGAAGACGAATTTCCCTACGGGGACCATTAAATCTAAATCTAATCTAATCTAATGCACTTATGTGATTCACAGTATAATTCAGAGGAGCAATGCTGCGGCTCAGGAGGTAAAGCGGGTCGCCCAGTTATCAAGGCGGTTCCTGGTTTGATCCCAAGCTTCTCCATACGCTGTGTCAAAGTTTCCTTTAGCGAGACACTGAACTGCTCCTGATGCCTTCACCACATATGTGTGAATGTGTCCGCCGACGCGGGTGACATTTGAGTGTGAACGGATCGATAAGGCAACGTTGTAAAGCACTTTGAGTGCCGTTAAGGAATAACGACGTACAACTGACCTCATTTACTGTTTCTTCTTGCAGCTTGTGTGTTACAGTCGCCATCCTGTGGTGTTCACAGGATGAGGCAGCGGAGAACGACACTCGGTGTAGACAGCACATTTATTCTTTGCCTCTGTAATGTGCCCTAAAACACACACCACTGATCCTTTTCTTATTGCACCTATTTCCTTCTTCTTCTTATCTCTTCAGGTTGCCTTTACAACAAAAATCTATCACCCAAACATTAACAGCAACGGCAGCATCTGTCTTGACATCTTGAGGTCACAGTGGTCGCCTGCACTCACTGTATCAAAAGGTAACTGATATCCACATTTTGCCTGCAAGGCACGGCTCAGCACACAACAGCAGGAGTCTTAGGTTCTGGTGTATACAAACAGTACAAAAATAGTATAGTAACAAAATACAAGGACTTTTTCTCTGATTAAATTAGGTATGCTAATGACCAGATTAAGATACTTAATATGACAGAGGGAGGGAATGCTAATGTTAGTCCATTAGGTGAACAATCCACTCACCAAAGCCTTCTTCAAAGTTGTACCTTCATATGATTGTATTGTATTCCTGGTGTACATGCTGATCTTTGCTTGGTTTTCTCCCCCAGTGTTATTATCCATATGCTCTTTGCTATGTGACCCGAATCCCGATGACCCCTTAGTCCCGGACATTGCAAACATTTACAAATTAGATAGACCAAAGTGAGTATGGAAGCCAAATAATTTTGCATACGATCATGTAATCGGTCAACTCGTCTATAAGAATATAAACCTGTCTCACCCCATTCAGATACAACAAAGTTGCCAGGGAATGGACTCAGAGGTACGCGATGTGAAGGAGAGTGAAGTCTCAGCAACAACAAGTCCCCGGACACCTCAAATACGACAGTACTGATGCAAGTCCCCACCAACACTGGTTCTAGCCAAGGTGTTTTTTATGCTTGAAGCACTTTCTCTACTCGAACTTGACCTGACTTTGCTGTTTTATTTAATTTCTCCCTCAAATTGGCATTATTGTTATTGTTGTTATTATTATTATTACTAACGGTGGTGAGATGACCAAAATTTTTATTTTTTTCTTTCCTTTAAGAGATTTATATTGTACAAGACGACACTGACTTTATTTGACTTTATTTTGCATTAAAATATTAATCGAACAAGTGAATTGTTTTTTATTTGGGTTAAAACAAATTACAAATCTGGAAAGTGGTATTGAATTAGATTTCTTTTGTGCGTCTAATTTCTGTAAACCCTCAACTGATGTTTATCAGTTCTATGGCCACTAGGTGGCCCCCTTCACTTTTTACTGCACAGGTCTGGTGCAGAGGGCCGCTGCTCTTCTCGTCGTTCATGTGGAGGTTGTCTGTTGAACATCTTGTGGAGCGATGAAATGAAAGTGAGAAAAGTCTGTTCATTGACATTAGACTGCTCATCATCGTCCCTTCTCCTGGTTCTAGTACCTTTTCTGTTCTCATTAATGGAACTGAATTCTATCTATGTAAATACAGCATACCTAACCTCTGCAGTGCTGTAGGGAGGTGACTTGATCAGACAGCTGGATGTTGGGAGAACTTGTCTAAGGTTGGTTAATGGAGAACCGGTTGGAGTTGAAGCTTATTAATTCCTTTCATCAATGTTGGCAGGTTTCCTCTGACAGTAAAACTAGAACAAGAAGAGTCCTGGAGATGGATGGTTCACAGCGTGGCTTCATCTGAGACTGATGACAACAGTCGGGGTTGTAATGTCCACAAAATCATTATTTCAAGTCAGCAATATGTTCTTACATCTGTCCATACAACATGGATTCAAATCCCAGGAATGCCACTTGTTTGACACTACCCACAAGTGCTAATGCCTTTCCAATCAAGCTGCAGGCTCCCTTATAGAGGGTAACTCTCCTCTATATGTGGTAATAGACAGGCAGGCTCAGCTGACTTTTATTATTCTCTTGACGCTGTAAACCTGTGTAGGCTTACTTTTCTTCAACACATACAACTGACCAGGAATCAATGAGGAAATAGATAAAGAATTGGACTGATAAGCAGGATTTAATCAGGGCTTTGGTATCATCAATTCCCATCCCTATACTTGGCCTCGGTCAATACAAATGCAAGCCACAGCTGCTGCTCGTAACTCAGTATTGTCAAATCAAGTTGTCGGGTATGTGGAAACTTCCACCTTTTAATATGAGATGTGAGGATGACGGAAGACTTCATTCCAAAAGAGCAAGAAGTGGACGGTGAGACGATCGTGGCTCCGCAGCAGGATGGTTACTTAGCGCTCTAATGAAAGTTCCAGCTGACAGTTAGGTGGCTGCTGTGGGCTCATCTGAAATCTGGTGAGGAAGAAGACACAAATATAAAGTTGGGCTATAACCATGCACATGTGTTGCATTCAACAGGCTGTACATCACTGTGAACTGACAAACAGTAATAATTCTATAGCAACGTTCCTCTGCCCACATAAAGCATGTTTTTGTTGGCCTGTCCCGGGTCCGTTTCCCTTCACAGACTCGCTCCACGTTTGTTTTTCTAACCCTTCCTGTATTGCTTCCCCTTCACCCACTCACGGGATGTGTAGTGTTTCCTCTATAAACCAATAAACCCCTCGCTTGGTGCCTTATCATAAACTGTCGACTGTAGTAAAGGGACTTAGATAAACATTACAGTTGACTTGTAATCATATTATCAGCTCATAATGTTTTGAACGGACTTTATAGTAACGTAGGAGACATCCTGTGATGACATGAAAGATATTTGAATATTTATGTATTCTGCTAGTTTGAATGAGGGGAATGGTTATTAATAATAAGCATTAATTCATGTGTGTTCCAACCATGGAGATTATAATGTGTGATATAATTACATGAAAATAACCCCGCTGCAAGGGTACTGTTTACCTCAGGTGGAGTAGATGATCTTTACAGGGATGTTCTGAGTCATGAGGTCCATCAAGGGATGCTGTGAGAAGAGAAGGAGGAGAAGATTCTTCTTTGATTAGGTAAGTACAGAATATTTCTAGTGATGTCACACTTGGTGAGGATGCTATAAAAAATGAAGAAATTTAGAAGAGTTCTTAAGATAAACCAAAAAAACAACTTTGGTTTATCTTCTTTCTCATCTCAGAAATATGAACAAGAAAACAAAATCCATCAGTAAGAATATAAACAAGGTTATTAGAATACTAATAATCTTAAAGTAAAATGTTAATCCCATTATTGCTTGAAATATACTGTATGTATACTATATATATATATAATACATATTTATGTAATCTTCATTACACATAATTTAAATAAGTGAATATTAATTAAATACGTGAAATTAAAATCTACAGAAGAGGAAAAGGACCACTCTTTAAAATCTATAAAAGTTTTGAGTAGTTTTTTTAAAAATTCTAACTTTGAACCCGAAATTCATTAATTTCTGAATTCTGTCTTTAAACTCAAAATAAACGCAGCTCCGTGTGTGTGTGTGTGTGTGTGTGTGTGTGTGTGTGTGTGTGTGTGTGTGTGTGTGTGTGTGTGTGTGTGTGTGTGTGTGTGTGAACCCTGCGTGCGGCCCTGCGTGCGGCTGCGTGA
>CAAKHC010019853.1:13998-24586 GCA_901007825.1 Macroramphosus scolopax
AACCGTGTGTGTGTGTGTGTGTGTGTGTGTGTGTGTGTGTGTGTGTGTGTGTGTGTGTGTGTGTGTGTGTGTGTGTGTGTGTGTGTGTGTGTGTGTGTGTGTGTGTGTGTGTGTGTGTGTGTGTGTGTGTGTGTGTGTGTGTGTGTGTGTGAACCCTGCGTGCGGCCCTGCGTGCGGCTGCGTGAGGAGGGGATCTTTAAGTTTGGAGTTCTGTTCCAAGGGGAGGTGGATGTTTAAAAAAAAAAACAGTCTGGGAGGAGTCCCGCTTTTTTTTTTGCAGGATGACACGTGAAACTTTCCTGAGGAGTTGGTTGGTATGTTTGCTGCGTGCTGCTCCGTTAACTCGGCAGACCAGCTCCAGAGGACCGAGCGCTGCTGCTGCCTGTTTTAGGTGTCGAATGGGAAAGAAACTGAAAGAGGGGAAAGTGTCGACCGCGCCGCAATGAGCTCGCACAACACTCCGGAATAAGAAGAAGTTTCAGAGAAGTTCAAGTTCTTTGCTTCAGCTCCAACTCAGAATAAAAACGCAGTGGCCACTGGAGGAGTTGCTGCGCAGCGCAATGGCTGCCCAGTGCGACACTTTGAGCGGATACTTGCAGCAGTCGGACCAGGGCTCGAACAGCGAGCGCAGCACCGACTCTCCCCTCCCGGGATCCGAGGAGGACCTGAGCGGACCCCACCAGCTGCCGGACCCGGAGTGGACTGAGGAGAGGTTTCGAGTGGACCGTAAGAAGTTGGAAATCATGTTATTAGGTAAAAACAAAGTAAACTCCTGCTATCTAAACACCAAGTTAGTGATTTATTGAAACACGTTCATCAATAATGCACTTTTAACTTCCACGTTGCGTTCGTCCTCGTTTCCGAGAGGTTTGCACCCTGGAGCAGCTCTCCGGTGGGCCTTTGTTTGACTTAGACGTATAAAATAGCACTTTAAGAGCTTCATTTTAGTTTTTTCCAACCAAAAACAGCAGGATTTGTTTGTTTTTCATGGTCTGGACACTTGAGCGTGTCACGCGCATGATCCGGAACGAGCCAATTAGAGCAATTAACCTCGAGTTAATTGGCTTTTCAATTAGTGTCACCAAGTTGCCTCATGTGAAAGTGCTCTGATGGCCACAGCAAGGAGGTGTTTCAAGTTTACACTTTTATGTAGACATGCACACTAAAGTTATCCTTTAGTATTTTCTGCTCCTTAATGATTTGGCTCACAGTGGCGGTAGTACCACTCTCCGTCCACTGGCTGGCGCTGCACAAACTGCCAAAACGTTGACTTGTGTGCAACCATCCTGCTTGTAAAACGGATTGCAGACAGACAACAATGCAAAAAATTCTGCTAAACTTTCAACACTTAAAATGAGGCTGAAACCAAAGCAACTTGCAACACCAGTTTAATTAATGCAGTTTAATGAGTGTCGTTGATGCATTCTGCTCTGAGACAGATTGTGACTCAGTCCTCATGTCTCCTAATGAGGTGCAGGCAGCAGTGAGCAGTTGAACAAGTGATGACAGCCTCATTAAGAGGCCAGGTCGTCTCTCTCGAGACCCTGCAAACCCAAAAGGTTGAGGTCATGTATCCGATATTCAACAACAACCGTGTGTTCTGTAGGATCCGTCCGTAGGAGGAATTCTCCTTTATGTCTTATTCATACAGCACCACAGCTGTTGGTGTAAAGGTGTGACTTCATCTTCAGTAAACAACTCGTGTCGAAGCATCCTTGCGTCTTGTACACACAAACAACTGCACGCACAGATGTCGTTCCCCCCGTTCGCTGCCTCGCTGCGCGGTACATTCCACAAAGCTCCATGTCATCCCCAACTCTTCCAGGAAAACAACTTAACCAGAGACCGGCCCTGAATCGCAGTGTCCCGAACAAAACCCTGCGCCACGTCACACAGCCGTGTCCTAAAGTGTCTTCACGTGTGTTTGCGCGTCGCTGCAGTTCACTGGGTCATCGTAGTTTGTTACATCTTGTTTCCTAATTGCTGCCGCGTGACGTCGCCGCTGATGTTGCTCACTCACTTTGCAGCTGGAATGTACAGTCGAAAAACTTCCACTGGCTGCGTGTCCCCGTCTCCTGGTCTTTGTGGAAGGTTGAAAGCCGACATCATCTCAACTGTTAAACTGCTTTAATCTGCCGTGTCTGGCCTTCAGGAGCGATCCAGGATGTCTGATCACATCACATGTAATTTGGTTATTTCTCAGTCCGAGCTGCTTTCTTCACACAACCCTCCAATCGGGATCCAGTTCAGTTCCAGCACCTTGAATCAATCTCTCGGTCTGAGTTCTGGATCGACAAGAGGTGCATTGAAACCCTAATGAAAAGCTCTTTTAGTCTCATCCAATTGTGTCCGAGCTGTGTAACATCTGGTTGTGTTTTGATTGGATTTCGCAGGAGATTCTGACACGGGACATCATGTTCTCGAGGCCCGAGGTTTGGACTGCAATGAATTAATTTTATGGGAACTCCAGTATATTTTTACTCGGTGTTTTATTGTGTGTGACCGTATCTCCGGCTTCTCTTTCACCGGGAATCAAATACGTTTGACCTTTGGCACAGTGCTACCGTGACATCATGCTGTTGTCTTCTACCGATGACGGTGATCCGTCGTTTGTTTTGCAGACCATCTACTTCAGAACTCCTAAATATTGAATGATTCTAAGCACAGATGATCTTTCAGAGTCGGACCTCTGTCCTGAGCGTGTCTCAGTGGTTCATCCTCAAACAGCCGCAGCCGCTCATTCATTCCCTCTCTTGCATCTGGACCTCACAGCTCCGTCCTACACATTGTCATTGTTTTACCTGATAATGGGAAGTATCTGAATCAATAGATACATAAATCAATAAGCTGCAAAATAATCCAACCTATAATCGTTCTGTTATTTTCCTGATTTGTTGATTAATCACTCACCTGTTCGATAAAGGTAAACAAATAGTGAGAATTCTATTTCATGTAACTAAAATCTGTTCTGTTGAGTCCAATTTAGTCGTCTCATGATTGATCAGTTAGATTTCTTGTCTCAATATTGACGCTAATCAGAAAAATAATAACAAACAGCAGCATGATATATTTGTTTGTTTCCCGGGCGTTAACAGGGAAACAAACAACAACACATCGGCTTTCGGTCAAAACAGTTTTGTAAATACGTTCTCGGCCCAGAACGATCGGAACATCCCTAGTTTGTAATGTAACATTAAATCTCTCTGTAAATGTACTTGTATGTACCAGAAGATGAGGCTGAAATATAACTTTGATTAATCAGGAGATAAAATACCTGGGTGAAGATGTCAGAGTGGCATCAGAGGGGTGAAGAGGAGCAGAGAGGGACGAAGAGGCAGGCAGATGGGTGAAGAGAAAAGAAATTAAAAGGCAGAAAAAGCCCAGCTTGGAAAGTAAATGATCCTTTTATTTGGATCCGTCTACATTCCCCCGCTTTGACATATTTTGCATCAGGAGCAAATGGAAACTATGAAGTGCTCAGCAATTACAACTTTACTGTCTCCCGAACTGGCAGGCCGACGGGTTCCTGAGCTTAAATCAGTGACAACAAAATCTCCCCCTGACAGCCATCTGGGTTTACTGTTGTCCCGTTGGCACCGGAGAACAGAACTCCCCAGTTATGGCTTGGAGAGCTCGACACAGGCATGCGGGCTTGAGAGATAGCTGTATGTGTACAAGAGACAATGGGAGACAACATCTGTGTCCAAGTTAAGAGACGCGCGTGGGAACGAGGTAACATTTCTTCTGACCTGAGTTTGCATGTGCGACACGGTCGTCTTCCGTCTGAGCTTGTGTTAGCTGTGTGCAGCTCGGTGAAGACCAAGCAGGGATTTCCCTGCTCAGGCTTGTAATGATGAGTCCTCATGGAGGGCCAGTGTGTGTGCGTGTGTGTGTGCGTGCGTGTGAACATCGTAACAACATGTTTGCTGTAACTGCTACAACAACCTACAATTAAGCTAAGTGAATCATTTTCCTCATTGGACTAATTTGTTTTCCTGCTGCTGAACCGCAGACTATTAATGGCGAGCTTTGTCTCGGAATAGAAGAACTGTTGCATGTGTGAATTAGTGTTCGAGGTATTTCCAGCATGCAGCGCTGTTATTACTGCAGTCGCTGCTGCTACTCCACCACGCTGACGCTGAGGCCTCTCATTCTGCACGTTTTCACACAACGAGGGAAGACGTGATGAGTTATTCCTCCCGCGATTGTCCAGAGAATTAATTCTCTGGCTCCTTTCCACACAATGAGGTGAGTATGTGTCCATCCTCCTCTTCCTCCCTGCATGCTGAGTAAGACTCTCAGACAGGAAGTGAGTGTCCACTGGAGAATGTGCTGCAGGCCTTCTCCTCGCTCTCTCTTTCTCCCCCTCCGCTGATCCCCTCTCGGGCGCTCAAACACTCGCCTGTTGTCTCAGCTTCCATCAGATCCACTGTGGAGTCTCTGGACCTTCCTCCGTCTTTGTCCTTCCCACTGCAACACGATCCTGAAGTTCTGACCTACCTTCACACTGACGTGATACACACTTCTTGTGCTGCGTTTTGGGGCCGGAGGGAACTAGTTGCAGGTGATGTGTCACGATCTCCACGGAGGATTTGACCGTAGTGACGTGATTTTATATTCCATGTATATCATGTGACTTCAGATTCCACTTGTGTGAAGTGGAGCAGGAGAAGAACTCTTGGAAACAAATGTAATAGAGTGGAAAACAATAGACGGAGCCAACACTGGAGAGAACGTTCTTCTTCTTCTTCTTCTTCTTCAGGCTGTGAAAATTATCATTTCACTCGGAGGAGATTGTCATCCGTTATTTTGATATTTAAAGTGTAAATACCCCCTGGTGGTGACAGCAAGTGCAAGTTTGATACTACCGTTGGTACGATTGTAGTTACAGGACGCCGGGTCATATGTCAGTGGGGAGAGTACCGCACTACTTGTAACATTTGAAGCTGTTGACAGCAGAACCGGTCGATTGGAACAAAGAATAGTTTTAATATGAAGTACAACGACTTTTGGTCCGACTTTGACGTCACCGCCTCCACGTTCTCCTCTTCCGTGACATGTGCACTCGTGTTTCCTGCCTCATCCCTCCATCTTATGTGGTGCGAGAACAGGAGTTCACTGCTGTTATTTTAAGTTCAAATAGTTTCGCTGTGTTGCTTTAAAGTACGTCTGTAGCATCGTTAATTTAATCCAGTTCTGACTGTTTCGAAGCAGAAGGTCTGATTTGGAGTTGTAGGTTGCCTGAAGAAGAACAACGGCGGCGGCGGGCTAAGAATAAACTTCCTGTTGATTTTAGAAAAGAAAATATGCTTTTGACAAGTGAATTAGCTCCTGTCAGGATCACGCATCGCCTCAGTTGACCCGCACAGTTTAATCTGATTGACCTTTGACCTGTGAGCGGGGAACACTGTCCAGTTGTCAGTTTGGGGGAAGAGATGGGGACCGACTTGTTGTTCGGGGAGTATTGATGGTAAATACTGGTGTTGCTCTTCCTCCATTGTGGGGGAGCTTCTATATTTGTCTCTGAACACCCAGCTTCCACTGGACGGTTATAGCATGCTGCCACCCTGAAACATCACGTCTGTGCTCTATTGTTAAGTCAAATGATTTACTCTTCCTCACCCTGCAGCCCCGAGTGGTTAGCAAGACAAATCAAGGACGAGCAGTTTCTACTTTAAATCCTTTCAGTGCTGAATTCGGCTCTTCACTTTGCTCTGTGGCCACCTTCTCTCTCTCTCTCTCTCTCTCTCTGTCTCTCTCTCTCTCTCTCTCTCTCCTGCCTTCTCTCGCTCGTTCCTCCAGATTTTTCCTCGAAACATGCTGATACAATTAAACAATTCTATTCAACTCTGCTTACGCGCCGAATTCCTCCATCCTGGCCATGATGAAGCTTTCAGGAGCCGTATTATAATTGAGCTTCAGTCGGCGGAAAAACCTGTAATTCATTACTCAAAAGAAAATAAAACCAGGAGTCCTATTTCAGCAGGCTGAAAGTGCTCTGACCCATTTCTGAGCCGCTGGAACTGTAAATGGGCTGAAATGAATACCTGTTATTCTACATCCCTCAGAGCTCTTTCTCTGAAACTCCTTTCAAAGTGCAGATTTACATTCTGTCTGGTTTGCGGTTGCTATTTTAGAAATGTTTCTGGGAGGGGGATCCCTCACTTATCCTGCAAGACCGGGTTGCGTGCGCATTTGCGACACACACTCATGCATGCAACCCCCCCCCCCACACACACACACACACACACACACACACACACACATCCTCCATGTGTTTATCTTTTGAGAACCTCTGGCTTCTTTTTCTCCTCATTCAACATGCAGCACAATCAGTAACTTCTCCTCCTCCTTGGCCGGAGAGACGGCATTTGTTTTTTAGTACAGTGAAGGAATATTCTCATATTGACTTCCGTCCAGAGGAATGCATATCAAACAGGACCCTAATTAAATGATGTTAATTTCCTGTGTGCGTGTAGAACATCCGATTGGACGCTCCGCTGCGGATCGTTCAGCAGTCCGGTCCGGTAATGGATGTACCAAATGTCCAGCACAGATTCCTCACGTCATTAATGATAAACAACGGTGGTAATTGTTGATGAATGTGATTCCCCCACAGTGCGTCGTAATGTTTACAGACTGTCAAGTGAGACGTTCCCTCCCCTGTGCTCTGCGGGGGATCGAACACGGCAGATACCAGGCACCAGGAATGTACGGCATTGTGTAATCACTTTGGCAGCGTTTCCACCGGGAAGATAAAGGAGAGGAGATGATAACCCAAACATCTTACCAACAACAACAGCTTGATTATTTCCTGGACCTCATGATGCCTTTGAATTGTCCGCTGTTGATAAGCAGCGTGTGACGCGTGTTTGCAGACTCGTAGGCACTCGAGTGTCGCTGCAACCAGAAGTGCTCCAAGATATTTCCACCCTGTCTCATCCGTGTGACCTCGGGGTCACTGAGTCTCTGGCATGCTGTGGTCTGGTTAGTATGTTGATATCACAGTTGCCCGGCAACCGTGCTGGAAGTTGAGCTGAGAGATTCGGAGGGTTGAAATCTGCTCGGAACGGAAATATTTGACAGGTGATGAATGCTGTCGGTTCATTCACCAAAAATGAGGGAAGTGATGACGTCATCAAAGCATCCAGCATCATCTTACTACCATATATGGAGAGCAGGCTGTTGCCATGGATACCTGTATCTGCTACCTGTGTATTTTATGGCTTTAAATTACATAAGGATCATAACTTTAAAGAGAATCCTTAAATGAATATATTTATATTTTATGTTTCACACTCGGTGCACAGACGACTTTCCAGTGCCGCATGGATCTTGAAGAGCAATTATCAGCTTATCAATTGATCTCACGTGATGAATTAACCGCTCAGTTTTATCCCCAAAAGAGTGATTGTGCAGCAGGAAGTGTATTTTTCAGCCCCCAATCTCAGACACCATCAGCTATGAGGAACCTCTGGAGGCAACGGCCAAAGTTTTGGAGGCTTCCTCTTTAATTTGTCGGTTATAGTGATTTAGCAACTTGACACATGAGAATAATCTACAGAGAGTAGTCTGCCCCCAAATCATAATCCCATCCGAATGTCAGTGTTCATATGAAGACGCGTGAATCCAGTTCCACCACAGATGTCGACCCCCCCCGACTTGGTGATCACACACCTCTGTTGTCGTTTCTCAGGCTCCCAAATCTTCCCTCCAGATGCCAGCTTGTGTAAAACCGAGTGCCAGAGCAGCTCCACAGTGAGACCCCGACACTGACTGTTGTCTTTTGTCTGTTTGTATTCAGATCTCGACGCTGCCGCTGCCAAATATTTGCCAGCTGCAAGGCGACGCTCAGAAACATGTCGTGGTGTTGATGTGGAGCTTTCAGGGCTTGATGGATGAGAACAGCCGGCGTCACTGAATAACGACCTCGCTGAGGGCTAATGATTAAACGTGTTTACATTCCCAGTGGATTTTATTTGGGATTTAAATGACGTGGCTGCTCTGTGTGTGTGTGTGTACTGTACGACTGTACATGTGTCGGTGTGAGGTTGCTCTCCATTATTTGTGCCTTTTAACAGGTTTGATTTACAGACTGGATGAAACACCTTTATTGGTATTAAATCCCTGATTAATGATCCGAGTTTGTCCTGTAAAGTAGAAACTGAACACTTTCCTGCAGATCGGCCGGCAGCCTGTGTGGAAAATACTGTGATAGTTCTTACAGATGTTGGTGTTTTCCCACTCTGACGGTGGGAAGCAGCAGACGGTGACTGGAGCCGTTTGATCCGCCCCAAGTTATACAACATCATTAATGCACTAAAATTGGCTGCAACTATTGATATTTCAGTAATCAAGTGTTCAAACGTTGCTAACTTCAGGACATCATATCCAACCAGCTTATTGTAGCTCGTTCTTAACCAGCCGTTACAAACAACCTTCATTATGGTTCGTTCTTTGCCTTCATCCGAACCTGCAAACGTATATTTACGCTAAATGCTACTTGCTAACGTTAGCTTGGATGCTTGACGACGTGTTGTTCTGTATGTGCAGGGTGACATTCATGCGGCTTAAATACATTTAGTTTTGATTTCTCCAGCACCGACACACTAACAGGTAGCATCAGGGAACATCAGGTAACATCAGGTAACATCTGGGCTCACTGGGGTTCGTTATGACATCTGAATGGAATCATGAGATACTGAAAGATCTTATATACAGTCTATATAACATCCCGTGTGGTCTTCTGTATTGTTCAATAGTTATTGATTGATTGATGTTCCAAATGGATGTTTTGATCCTAACAATGACACGTGTGTTGAAATGGGACCGGCTCCTATTTCTTGCTTGAATAATGGAAACGTGGAAGATAAGAGTTTTATAACTTAAAAACACACCAGAGGACGGTGTTGATTTCAACATGTGATCTGAGCTCAGGGGTCTTGTTTTGTCAGCGGCGATGCTTTTCCAGTCTGCACGGCTGGACGGGAGGAGCACTGCTGTTGTCCTCCTTTAACCTCGCTGGACCATCTGATCAGTCTGGTACTGTAGAAAACACGTAAAAAAAGAGTCCAGAGGATGTTGCACAAGAGAGCTAAAGGAAGGTCTATAATTTACACCGGGTCTCGGTTGGCAGCCGATCTTGGATATTTAAGTAATGAGTCATGAGTTTTGGATTGCGTGGTTGAATGTCATTCTAAAAAAAAAAATGGGCAAACTGCTCTTTTTTCCGTTTTGTTGATGTTCGTACAATGTTGACGATGCAAATCTGAAAGGGACAAACAAGCAGACATGAATGTTCTCAACAGAGACGAGGGTGAACCATCAAATCTGAATATTGTGGTTGTATTGAACTGGTTTTCCCTCGTCAACGGCCGACTTTCAAATGGTGTCAGTGTGACAGAAGCGTAAATCAAAAGGGCTTTTTGGGAGAAGCTCCGATTCGCTGTCTCGGAGAGATTTAGTACAGAAGATTGATGTGACTTGTCTTGTCTGTGTATTAACTGTAGTTGAACAGACACGGCTGGAACCACGAGCGCCAGCAGGTTTTAAGGGGGGGGACAATAGAGGAGTTGACACTCGTTACCTGGCAACCTCGTGGATTAGACAGGTGTCAATCATCTCGTCGGCTCCTGTCAGCTTCCACCTCCGATCGATCGATAGATGAGTTCTGTACGGAAACGTTCTGATATTCTGAAGTGAAGTTCATCACTTATAGTTCCAAAATAATAAAATCAATTTTCAGAATCTGTAAATCAAAGGAAACAAAGCAGCCACCCAGGAGAAGGAACATCAATGTAGTGAATATTTGGGTCGATCCCGACCACAGACTGATTCCAGAGAGTTCAGAGGAGTGGAAACATGTTAGTTCTGAGGGTAACAGAGAATGTTTCTTTATGCCTCGCAGCAAATTGGGAGCAGAACTCCTTCATTCATGTCATGTCAAAAGGCGACGCATGCCGTATGCACTGCGGCCCGTAGAGGCAGCGGTGCATGCGATGACGGCGGGTCTCCATATCATATCATATCATAGGACACCCCAGAGCTCGTAGTCACCTCCCCGTCTCTGCTCCGGGTTCTCCCACGGATGGTTGACACGCCACCACGCATCTGCCAACAGGATGTTCTGCTCTGAGCATGTCTGGTGTTTCCACTCATGTTTTCACTCATGTTCCCTTCAGCTCGCATGGCGGGAAGCCTTGTTTTCATTTGACGTAGTCGTTGATTTGACGTCAGGTTTGACCTAAATACATCTGAGGATCTGAAACCACTGAAAGCAGAGAAGCAAACACTGTTTGTTGGATTCATCCGTTTTCTGTCACATCATGATGTCGCAGGCGAAAGAAACAAGGCACCGTGTGAGACGTGCAGCTCTACTGCAGCTCTACTGCAGCTCTATTGCAGCTCTATTGCAGCTCTATTGCAGCTCTATTGCAGCTACAGCTCTCTCCTGCAGCTCTCTCCTGCAGCTCTCTTGCAGCTCTCTTGCAGCTCTCATGCAGCTCTCTTGCAGCTTTCCTGCAGCTCTTAGTGGGCTGAAGTTGATACCTTAAAGTCGATACTTTAAGGAGAATATGAGCATGTCGTC
>CAAKHC010019854.1:2740-13832 GCA_901007825.1 Macroramphosus scolopax
CCGTCATCTGTTATTTAGCGGGGGTTGCCCGGGGACTGGGTGAGTGTGTCTGTCATTGAGGAACTAGCATAACTAGACATCTTCCCCGAATACCGAACTTCCAGCTGAATGAACAAACTTACACCCCACTGTGTGTGTGAGTGTGTGTGTGTGGTGTGTGTGTGTGTGTGTGTGTGTGTGTGTGTGTGTGTGTGTCTTTAAGACCGGACTGTATTACGGGGCGCGTATGCACCGAAAGGGAATCATCCATGGACGTTACTGGAAATGTAGGGGTGCCCAGGTGAGCTGAAGCTAAGGAGCTAAAATAAAGACTCTGCAGTTAAAGAACGTCTTGAAGAGTGATTTATTATATTGGTCATAACTTGCACAACCTCTTCCCTACTACCTTCTTTCCAATCATTAAAATTTGCATACCGTCCAAAATATATTTCAGCGGGAAACGTAACTTTTAGTCCCATATACTGTATTACAGTATTGACAGGAACTTTTCCTTAACTAGAGGCACTGCCTGGTCTAAAATTTGTCGACCACTCACATTTAACACAGAACGCACAAGACACAGCATACAATTAACATAATGGGGTTCACAGCATAAGACTCATGTTGTCATGATGACCTCTCCTGTTTTATTTTCTTTGTGCCTCCTTCGGTCATTGTTACATGTTTCACTTCCTGTCTGTTTGGTTTCCCTGTCGTTTATGTCACCTGTGTCTCGTCAGTAATCTGCTTCCTGCCCTCGTGTTCTCACCTGTGTCTTGTTACCACCTCATTTGTATTTAAGGTCTCAGGTCCCCTTTGTCTTCGTCAGATCCTTTCGTATGTCCCTTTGGTGTATTTTGTTTGTATGTTTTGAGTGCTCATGAGTGTATTTCCTAGATTCCCTGTGTATCTCCAGTTTTCCAAGCCGCCATGTTTTGTATTTGTTGGATTTAAATTAAATAATTATCCTTTCATTGACACCTGCCTTTTTCTTCATAGGGATACCTCTGCAATTGGGTCCACCTGCTTCCACACCACTACTCGGCAATTCCCCAGCTGTGACACATGCACTCATCGTATGCCACATTTTCACAATATCCCTACATTTAGTCCTAACTATAGCCAGCAAACAATAGAAGTAAACAGGACAAATATAAAAAATATCGACACTTCACAATGGTTGGACCTCTGTCCTGCTAGATAAAAAGGACCCCCGTGGGAACCTGAAACCCAATTTCATTTCACCAAGCAAAAATGCAAACCATTCACTAGTTTCACTGCTTCAAGGATTTCTTCTTTTCTGGATTATGGAATTTTACTTTAAATATTTTCTAAACCCCTCAACAGTCAAACTTAATCCAGTTTAGTCTTGTAAGGCTAAACTAAAATTCTGGCAGATATTCAGAAAATTGATTGATACTGATAAGTAGTTCATGGATTCCCTACTTAGGAAGCACAGAGATATGATTGCTAAACCTAAAGCTAGAGATGATCAAAGACTAAAACACCTATTTGGGGAAAATATAGAACTGGATAGTTACTGACCCTCAAATGTAAGGCATTGTGTGTTTTTGACCAGAGCTAAAGATATTTACCAGCTCATACTGATACAGTATGTCTGCTAGACAGTGGTAGCTGACCTGCAATGCGGTCAGGGATGTAGACTGGACTGGATAGGCGGGCAGGCAGTGTCATGCTCTGCAGGGCTGGGGTGCACGTCTTGTTGGTGTCATGAAGCTGGCCCTTCTCCGGCTGTGTGCAGCTGTCTCTGCTGTCCATCTTTGAGTGGTCTGCTGTCATGGGGGTGCAAGGAAGGACCGGGGAGGGGGATGATGAGATTGACTCTGTTCTGAGAGATTCATAGCGAAACTCTGGACCCAGCAGAACCCCTGGAAGAATGAGAAGTGCACAATCTTAAAATCTAACTAGAACTCTTCTCAATAATTTTGATTGTATCTGATGCTTGTGCTAATCCCCATACTGATATAACCAGCAGCAAGTAACTATGTTTCTTTTTTTGCCAAGGATTAGCAGTATGCTGGCAGTGACATTGCCGGTGTTAGATGTTATTACCCTCATTTAGCCCTCTAACTACAAATGTATTAGCATCTTATATCAGTTGTATGCGGAAGGGGCTACAGAAAACGTTATGTCAATGACGGGTTCTAATAAAAATAGTGACAGTGTATGTGTGTGGCCTCGTAAGAGAGCAGGAAATGCATGATTGGCAAAGATAGGTCCCCAAGATGATCCCCAAGTAACACATCATTTGTGTGTTTGTGTATGTTCAGTGTTAAATCATGTAGGTGATATGTGGGGACATTCTGTGTAGTTGACAATTGCAATGCTTTCAGCATTCACTCCAACTAGAAAATGCAATTTCTAAAGAAAATGCAATGTGAATGCTGTTAGCTGCAAGAAGTTGCTGAAGCAATGCGCACATGGCTAAAAATACAACTGAAAAGAACATTTTTGATATCTAAATAGTTTGTAGAGAGAAACGTGTGATTTGCCAATGACATTGCTCCCACAATGCTGAAACTGGCCATAAAACCTAATCCACATTTAAATGTTTCTCCATGATCACTTTCTATGAACCAACCTCAATAACATCGCTATCCAGACCATCAACTTCTCTCTTAGACCCTATCCAGACTAGGTCCCTTAAAAATCTTTTTCCATTACACAGCACTTATCTATCTATTAATAACAAGTCTATTAACAGTCTACATACCCCGTCCTCTATAGTAGCTGTAATTGAACCTCTTTCTAAAAAACCTACTCTTGATCCGTGTGTTACACATAAGAGAAACTAATCAAACACTGGTTTCCTATGCAAAGACCATAATGGGCATCGGCTCCCAATTTTGATAGCTCTGCCCAATGCAGTGGTATATCTAATTTGTCTATGGTTTCAAAATGATGGGAGATACACAGAGTTGAAATAGTGCCCGTTTTTTCAGAGGATCCTCATCTGATTTAACATTGGTCTTTATGGGATAGATGGAGGTTGTTCTTGTTATTTGGGTAAATGTGTTAGTCCCTCTGCTGAGAGAGATACATTGATTGAAATTAGATTAGATTAGATTAGAAAACCTTTATTCGTCCCACAACTGGGAAATTTACATAATTACAGCAGCAAAGAGATAGTGCACACATTAAAGAGCATTTACAAAAAATACAACAAATAATAAGTAAACAAATGAATAAGTAAATACGTTTGCACACGAGAGTTATTGCACCTTGTACAGCACTTCACAGTATTGAAGTGAAGACAGTGAGTCCTTGTGTGTTCAATGGGAACAGTTCTGATTAAAGAGTCTGACTGCTGCAGGGAGGAAAGACCTGCGGTATCTCTCCCTGAGACACCGAGGGGGAATCAGCCTGTCAATTCCAGGAATTCCAGGTGGTGCTGTGAAAGAGCTACATCAATTGTCCCTGAATAAAACAATGGTTGATGAGGATGTAAATCACATATCATCAAATAGGCCACCGAGGTCGAAGATAGTCTCGCAGAACATTCCTAAAGTGAGAAGATTTATACGAGCCTTGGGCTTTTAGTTTTCAAGACACACTGACACGGTGGTTGCTTGCTTAGTTCTGCTGGTAAAATTAGATATGCTGCCTCCAGACGGGAATCCAGTTAGCCTTTAGATGGCGGTGTAATGCATTAATTCAGCACATCCAACATGAACACTCTAGTTGGATGGAAATCCTGCAGGAGTCAACCCCATCCATGTACGTGAATGGATGTATTGTGCAGATTATAGTCTACTGTATTTATATTTGCCGTTTCCATTTACCTTTGTTAATTTAACTTTTTTCATGCTAGACGTACAGACTGTGACAGATCGCTGGTCGGTTCCAGTCTGCATTTTTACAATAGTGATTTGGGGGGCCGGCAAATCACAGACAGCACATGTCTCCAGCTACGGGTCAAATGCCGATATCATTAATACATCCTAAACTGTCTTTAGGGTCCTCTGTCACCACATTCTGCTGAGGTGTAAAGAATTCAACTGGAGCCATTCACACATTTTATTTAAAGATATTAAGTGTTTGGATGACAGTGGAAGTGTCCAGAATCTGACAAAGGTATTCAATTAGTTTGAGATTATTTGACTGTGAAGGCCATAATTCATATGATTTTGGACATTTTGAACCAGAACATTGAATATTCCAGGTCCTGTCTTTAAATGACTCCCCTATCTGTAGAGGTTTAATTCATTTCTATATTTTAGTCTTTGAATCACCATATTTAAGGAATATTGAGGAATGTAGGGGCTTTAGCATGCTGGCTGAAGTTGACATTTAACAACTAAAACATTTTTCTATATGAAATCTTGCCAATTTAACTGATGTCAACTTTCTAATTAATAATGTCATACATTTCTTTTATATTATGTATTTTATTTAAATTCTCTAGAAAGCATATCTGAATAACGTACCGGTTTGTTAGCTAACCTACACCCAGTTACACCGCCATTAGCTGCCCTCCATCTGTCATCGTCTCTCAGATTATTTAATAATAAATACGTGAGTAAAGTAGCTACATTCAGTGAATGAATTTGGCCAAATCAGTTTAAAAATAATACCTGATGTGTATGAAACCTGCTCGTTGTACGAACCGATTTAATTCTCTTTCGAAGAAGAGTTTGATTCCAACATCCTTGTTAGCAGAAGAGTGCTACATGCTAACGGAGATGTAGAAACCGTTAAAAAATGAGTGGCTGTTCTACATTACAAGCTACACAAGTCTTTTTATTATTCGTTTTATGAACTCACATATTCAGAAATAATGATATGTGTGGCCTGGCTGGGGAATTGGTTCTGTCACCGAGCCGTGGCCACCATCTGGGGGCGCGCCAGCTCCATTTTCCACCGGCAGCCATGTAAGCTAGCTGGCCCACCGGGGTTTTTTTTGAGATTCCAGTGGCGGAGGTTCCTGACGTGGCCGGTAGAGAGGGATGGAAGACAGGCACTGCAGGAAGAGCCAAGGAAGCAGAGAAGAGGGAGAGAGAGGGAAAGAAACACACTCATTCAAATAGAAGCAGAGACCACAGAGCTCGGGATAGAGGCGGCCATTACGGCTAGGAAGCGTGCTGGGAGCTTGGGCGCCTCGACTCGGATCCACAGGACGCCGACACAGCCTGGGATAGGAGTCCGGATACGGCTTTGGCCTGGAGCTCCGCCGGTTTGGAGACGGAAACGGACACACTGCTTCCCATTACGTACACTCATCTGGAGTGAGTGGGCTTCACTCCCTCCCTCACCACACAAGGCGCACAAAAAGCAGCTGTCGCCGGGTGCTAGCCGATATTCAAGGAGGGACTTGACGGAGACAACACACCGAGAGATGCGACTGTGTGTCCCCGCACACACTCACACCGACACGGCGATAATGGATAGATAGCGTTTATGTAACCACCTTTCCACATTTTCATAAATACGCGCTCAGTTACGGCTTTTGTTGTGCTTTTATTCTATCATCTTAAGCGTCCGCATAGATTATTTAACCCTGAGTAGAAGTGAGCGTTTAAAGTGCGCCAATGCATCAAAGATATTAGTTTGACACACGGTGTTTCTGAATTGGACGCCGGGGAGAGAAGGAGCGAGAGCGGCGAGCCTGAAGGTGCAGCAGCGGACCGGGTCACTGCGGTAGACTGCTGGCCGGCCCGTCTCCACTCCTAAGTCGGCTAGCAGAACCACCATGGCCGGGTTTATACCGGGTCTGCTGCCGACGAACCATACCCAGGAGAAGGAGTTCGCTAAGGCGTACGAAGATGTACTGGAGCGATATAAAGGTAAATGGCAAAGGGAGGAGGAACTACAATACCGCAGATGATTTTGAATTGAGGCTGAATTGATTATTAACTGATTGAACAGGATGAAGTGACTTTCTATTAGCCGCTTTGAGGCGCGTTAATGCTCCTGTGGGAATATTAAGCGAGTGGGAACTCAGAAATCAGCCGTGGGGGCAGTTGATTTTTGGGTAAACAACCAGCCCCGCATGCCAGTTTCATAATCTGGATTCTTACAATGCTTGTTTATATTTTGCATAAACAGGGCAGTCCCTCTAGATTTGTAAAATCCATCTGTATTGCACATCCTGGCTGCTTTGTAAGGTCTTGTGTGCTTTTCGAGACACCAGAGGAAGCAGTTTTATGAAGTCTCCCAGCCTGCCAGCTCCAGGACATTCCCCCCACATGGCCCCGTCATGGCTGTGTGTTTGCTGTTTGTCCTGTAAATATCAAAGCTTCTGCCGAGCAAGTCAGTGTTGCTGATGTCACCGATGAGGCTTTAGATAAGGACAAGAACTTGCTCTAACAGGGTGCAGATCTCTTTCTCTATATCTGTTATTGTTACCCCCTGCAGCAATGCTGTTACCACCAGCTTGCTGTATCATAATCCCACTGACAGGGGCGACTTAAAAATGAATGCCTCCACTGAAATTGACTGTGGTTGGGAGGGGGGTAGGGTGTGTGTGTGTGTGTGAGTGAGTGTGTGTTGTGTGTTTGAGGATGGGGGAGCCGACAGCCAATAAGCTCGGGTCACATCTGTGATGCTGGTGCTGATGAAAAGGAGGTGTTCTTAAATTATTGATTATTATAATGAAACTAAACTCCTCAGGGCTTGGGAGTGTGTGTGTGTGTGTGTGTGTGTGTGTGTGTGTGTGTGTGTGTGTGTGTGTGTGTGTTGCCAGCAAATACATGAGGCAGGTGGAAAAAAAAACTGCCACATAAGAGGTGGTTGATATAAGCAGGTTTCCTCCGACATCTAATATCGGTAGAATCATGAAGGAGAAAGTCCCCGGGAAAATGGTTTCAGTTTCATAAATGGGTTTACTGTCAAACACGTGACTTTGGAGCTGTTTCAGCCATTTCTGGAATGTATCAGAATCCAAATATGCCCATATGTCTTCTGTCCATCTCCCAATGCAACACATCAGTGAAGTCGTTGCTGAAGCAGGCATGTTGCTTACATCATATCAAGAACAGCAAAGGGCATTAAATAACGTTAACATCTCTTTTCTGTCACTTTCTGGCATTTAAACCCGATGCTGTAAGACCCATGTCTGTACTTTATTGAAACACAGGGATTTGTATTTAATTTGTCTAGTTAAATGTCAAAGTACTCTGAAGGATAAAGGTGATAGATGTGTTAAACTTCATCAGGAGGCAGTCGTACATCCACTCCCTCTTGGTCGCTTGTGTACTGTTAATTCAGAGTGTGGGAATACTTCGGCACACATTTCTCCCACTGAAGAACGAATGTTCGCTCTACATTAAACCGCCATTTGTCGATTTTGTTTGCTCGCAGATTTGCTTTACTTTGATGAATGAATGAATGAGTTATTGGAGTAGGTGTTCTTCCTGTGGGAGAGGTGATGAAAGGACCGGGACATTATAGTGATTTTAGTAGCTGGACATATTTGTCTTTGGCCTGTTGGTCTATTAGTGATCGCTGCAAAGAGGGATGAGAATTGATATGTTTATCGATTTCAATGCCACTACTTAAAGGTCTGATTATTTGTTTTATTCTCCTATTGATTTTTTTATCAATTTTCTGTTTTGAAAAAATAGGCCTCCACAGATGTTCCGCTGTGTAACCTTCCTCAACCTTCCTCTCCACCATGACTCCTGCTTCTCGCAGGCGTCCAGCTGAGGCGAGGCAGCAGTTTGACATCATTGTTTTGCAGTCTGAACTGTCAGAAAAACATTCAAGCAATGATTAAATCAATTAAATAAAAATCATAAAATCATTGATGATTTGATGGATCAGACAATGAGGAACCGGTTCCATTCGGTTCTCCCCCCTACAAGCTGATCACTCTGGCATTGTTGATTAGCACACGTTCCACCTGCTGGTCCTTTATTTCCATATTACAGTCGATGTAAAGAAAGTTGTTTTGAATGAATGAATTGATAATTCTTTTTTTTAACAGAGAAGAAATGAATTGAATTCTGTCCTCTGTCCTCTGGTCCATCGATGCTGTTGTCAGGCTGTGACCCCGTCCGTCTGTCCTCTGGTCCATCGATGCTGTTGTCAGGCTGTGACCCCGTCCGTCTGTCCTGTGTCGGTCTGCTACACTCAGATTGTGCTGCAGTATGTCTAATGATGTTTTTGCTCATTGAAGACAGACAACTGTTGTTATGAGTGATATCACGTTCACTCCTGTCACTCTTTCCCTCCTCCCCCTCCCCCACCCCGTAAACCATGACTGTGTATTTATACTGTGTGTTTGTGTGCGTTTCATGACTCAGTCCGCTGTGTTTGAGTCCACTTGTGGCAGTTCCCAGGAAGAATAGATGGAGAAATGTGAACTTGGCATCCTGCTGGCGGCGTCACTTGACTGTAACAGGAGGAGGGACATTGGATACATCTTGAATCATTCACAAGGGGGGTGGTGGTGGTGGTGGTGGGGGGGGGGGGGGTGTGTGTTTGTGTGTGCTTCCCTGCTTGTGTGTATGCGTGTTAGCTGCTGTGTAACAATGACAGGATATCTTCAGCAGTAGCGACAGGGTCATATATGGAAAAACACTGGGACCTGACTCAGAACACACACACACACACACACACACACACACACACACTGAGTCAGTGGAAAAGCAGATGGGCTTAGGGCAGATTGACAGCAACAGTCACATGAACACTATATTTACTCAAGTAGCTCCACAATTATTATGAACACACTGTGGACTCTTGCTCCACTGTTGTAGTTTGTGTTGATTCGATGCGTTAAATGATTGAAATATGAACTGAACACTGTCAGCCCGCGAACATCGATTCAGAGTCGAAGGAAACCTGGCAGGAAGCAGAACAATTGAACATTAATGAAAACAATGAACCCCCTGCCACAACTTTGCCCTTTTTACAAATATAGACTCTAGAAAGTGTGTGTATGTCTGTGCTTATATCCACCGGTTGGTTGTTGGGGTGAACTTTAGCCTTGTATTCCCCTAAAAATGTGTAAGATTTAAAATCGGTTTTGTTTTCTGTTATCATAGTTGTCAGTCTGGATAAACTCTGTGTCAGGGGCAAACTGAGCCATCTTTATCCTGAGTGTGTGTGTGTGTGTGTGTGTGTGTGGGTGTGGGTGTGTGTGGCCTTGGATGGGTGAGTATGTGCAGTCAGCAGTGTTACCATTGTTGCAAATCTTTGACCGAGTGTGGCATCGCAGCGTTCTCCCGCTGTATATTTAACACCTCAAGCTCATCAGTCTGCCTGCAGTGCCAAATTCTGGCAGCTCAGTTCCTCTGCTGCCCTGTGTGTCTTAGTGTGTGTGTGTGTGTGTGTGTGTGTGTGTGTGTGAACATCTGTGTGTGGACCCCTTTAAGCTGGTATGTGGCAGGGACGCAAAAGGAGCTTTCTGTGTGTTTGTTTTTTGTGTGCATCGGGACTGTGTGAATGCAGAGCGCGCACAAACACACACACACACTTTCTATGGAATGTTAGCACTGACATAACCAGATGAATTGATAAGGAGAACATCATTCAGAGGTTGTAATGTTGAACGCAGGGATCATAGCAGAATTGTGTGAAGGTACATCATTATAGTCAAATTGTCAAGCTATTATTCCACTTTAGGTCCATATACGGCACTAAATGATTGATTTGGATTTGAGTGTTTGCTGATGTCCCACATTTTCATGGATACAGGAAGTTGCAGGCTGCCTCTTCCTGCCTCTTCCTGCCTCTTCCTGCCTCTTCCTGCCTCTTCCTGGCTCTTCCTGCCTCTTCCTGCCTCTTCCTGCCTCTTCCTGCCTCTTCCTGCCTCTTCCTGCCTCTTCCTGCCTCTTCCTGCCTCTTCCTGGCTCTTCCTGGCTCTCTTGATGAGCCCAAACACAGTGGACATGTAGACGGATACTTGTGCTTTTAGACGTGAATCTTATTTAAGCGTATCTCTTTACTGCTCTGAATATGACGTCTTTTAACTTTGTCCATGTTTCAGGTCTTTGATGAAACGTTGAGATCAGATGATGCGCGGAGTTTGTTAAGTGGTTATTGGACGATGATGATGATGATGAAGAAATGGAGTGTGTGGATGACGAGAGATGGATGATGACATGATGACTGCAGTGTCAGGAGAGGAAGGACCACAAAGACAAAACAATTTAATATATATAATGTAGGGAAGAGAAAGATGTAACATGTCTGTTTGAAAGAGATTAAGAATGGACACCAACAGAAGAAGGAATGCAGCTCTGATTCAGCCATAGAATTTGGATCATTACAGTTGGATTTTTCCATGTGGCCTAGTTTTTCTCTTCCAACTCCCTCGGCCCTGCTCTCATCTCACGGTAGATCTCTGCCTGCGAGGACACACCCTCCCTTCATCCTGCATCTCCTCTCTCTTGTTTCCCCTCATGCAGTCAGTCACTACCGTCACCGTCTCACCCTCGTCAAAACCTTTTAGTATTTCTATAATTGAATCATTGAAAAATGTCCTCATCTACAGTGTGTTGCCGTCTCCCGGCGTCTCGCTTGCATTTTACTCCCATTCTATTTCCTTTATCTTTGCTCTGCCTCCTCCCCTTGCTTCCCGAACTGCTTCCTGTTTGGTCACATTCTCCAGCAGCACCTGACTGTGTCGGCAGGACAACCAAACGCTGTCAGAGCTGCGGCTCCCTTTGCAGGGAGGGGAACTGGCTACATTTCTCATAGAAGGCGGACGGGGAGGGGGGACCAAACGCACCCGGAGCTCGGGGCTCTGCTGGAGGGCTTCTCCACCCTAATGGGACAAAGTGCTTGTTATTAATGCAATAAAAATGGACATTAGAAGGGGCACAGAGGACGTATTGTAGCATGTAAATTAGAGGACAGCACCCTGGGTGTCTTTGCCATCATTTGCAAGACATCTCTCTCTCTCTCTCTCTCTCGCTCTCTCTCTCTCGCGCTCTCTCTCTGTCTCTCTCTCTCTCTGTCTCTCTGTCTGTCTCTTTCTCTCTGTCTCTGTCTCTCTCTCTGTCTCTGTCTCTCTCTCTCGCTCTCTCTGTCTCTCTCTCTCTCTGTGTCTCTCTCTCTGTGTCTCTCTCTGTGTCTCTCTCTGTGTCTCTCTCTGTGTCTCTCTGTGTCTCTGTCTCTCTCTCTCTCTCTCTCTCTCTCTCTGTGT
>CAAKHC010019855.1:13362-25534 GCA_901007825.1 Macroramphosus scolopax
CAAGAAATCATGTTATATAAATTATAGGGCAATTCCAGTGAACAGCACAAAGGAATAGGAATGAGCTAGTTTGGAGCAACATGCACAGAGTTATGGATAGGCAGCTAAAGCTGACATATGAGGGCAAAGAGCCATCAGTCAGTGCGTTTCCATGAGGCAGCTTACCCGGTATTGCAATTACCTAAAGCCACCCGCTGTGACCGCCTGCTGTGACTTACCCAAAAGTACATGTCGGAGAAGACAAACGAGCAACTGGCCGGAGCATTGCTAACTCCGATACGCTATGTGGCGCTGTAGCGCTTTCAGCAAGTGACAACAAGTCTTTTGGCTGCGGTGAGAGAAGAAGAAGAGCAGTGAGAGTAGAAGAAGAGCAGTGAGAGTAGAAGAAGAGCGCCGTCGGAGCAGGTGTCCGTGCCTGCAACGCCTCTGACAATGCAGGTGGTCAGAGGATCAGAGAGGAACTTACAGACTGTTTGAGTGTAAACTTCCCTTTACGCAGACAATTGTTTTAGCCACGTCTGAGCATTTCGTTAATAGTTGTATAAACACCCTTTGTCTTGTTTGCTGTACAGTCCACGTTTGTATCTTTCATTCTACAAATAAAGTCGTTATATTTGCAGTTATGGGTTTTAACACTTATTATAGCAGAATGTCAGCTTGGATCAAACCAGGAAGTTGAATGTATTATTTATCTGGAGAGGAAGATTTGTTAAGAGGTGTAGAACGGAGCAGCTATAAGTCACGTTAAATGTTTCCGAACACTGCTGGAAGTAAATCGCAGCTCAAAGTAATCGGAGGGGAGAGAGGAGGTAAACCGAGCGGAGCGGCGCTGCTGAGAATGAAATCAAACTAAAACAAGACAAGACACAGCAACATACAGACTGACAGCGCGCCGACCGCGTTCCATTATAGTCTTGAATATAATATTTCTTTAAGCTTTAACCACAGATTCATGACAGGTGGTGGTAAGCCGTGGTGTCGTTTGACGTTTTCCGGGAACAACGCCTCTGTTTATGATGTCGCTCGTGCTTTCGTTGTCTCCTTCCACTACCAGGTGAAAACCACCGGCGGAAATTGTCGCGCATGAGCAGAATGAGTTTCCCGATTCCCGTTGTTACGTGCTGCTGGCATCGAGAAATGACCGAGTTATGAAAAACCCGATCTTTGCCCGATGGTGACTCGATGTAATCGATCTACCCGTTGTTACATGAATTTACATAATGTTGTCTTGTAGGATGGTAACTGCTGCATGTAAACGTACTGACTGCTACAGGACATTTTCAGTAATTTATTGAAACTTCTACTCAGAGTTGATTCATATTTCCATCCAGTTTTTCCTGTTTTGCCTCAATCAAACGCCTTGACGTCATCATGACGTCGGTCGTAAAAGGATCTATTGGAAGATCTTGTTTTCTTCTTTTAAATTTATATAATATTTGAGGTGGGAAATCCTCCCTGCATCGGTTTGATCACTTTCTCACTGTTTTTACGACACCTGCCACCAGAGGGCGTCTGACTCGTGAACGCAAACACAAGTTGTTTTGAGGCTCTGACGTAAACCGCTAATATATATTTTCTTATCCATTACAGTCTAATCATCACGTGTGTATAAAAGGTCTATTTGTAAGCAGACTTAAACATTTGACCTTTTACTGCATCAAGTCCTCTACAGGAAGGAAAACATGTAGGCTTCATCATGACACTTTCAACATTTATTTTGAATGAAAGAAAAAGATGATTCACATGAAAATACTTAGAAACACAGAAAATACTGGCAAGATAACCAGCGGACATTCACACGTCTCTCCGGTTTATTTGATCGAAGCTTCACAGTTGAGAAAATATTTGTTTCCTTCCAGCAGATTGTAAAAAACAAATTTCTTGTATTTATTTCCAGGAAACCTTCGACCACAAGAACAACAATAAATAATGACTCTGTTCAATCTGACAGAAAGCAACCTGCTGTGCATCCTCCAGATCACTTCCACGAACTAGGAACCGGACCCAGTAGCAGAACGTCACATAGCCGCAGTTGTTTTAACGTCAATAAAAACACCTTCTGGTTCTCCATGTTGTCCAACGTGTGTTTAACAGTGGTTGATGATAAATCTGTTAAAGGTGTGTTCAGTTCTTCAATATGGCAAATAAAGACAACTTCTCATAATTGGAGAAGGCAAATTTAAAATTCTCCCTTATTAGCAGATTCATTCATTCTTCTGCCCGCTAGTTTCTACAGACATCAGTCACATGATACTTTACGTACCTAATAAACTGGCCACTCAATGAAATATTATTTGTTACATGATCAGCGACAATAAGAAACGTAAAGAAAGGTTTTATTGACAAGAAACGTGACCTTGAACTCCTAACTTCATTTTGAGGGTAAACCGATAAAATTAACCTTTAAGATCCATTCCAATAAATAAATAGAAAAATAAATATTAACGGCGTCAGTGCAGCTGCTTGAAACCAAAACCTCCCACTCAGAAACAAAGTGGAGAAGAAGAGTCAGCAGGATGTGACGTCACTCATCCGCGCATGAAGTAAATGTTTTGACCTAGCTGCCGCCCCTCGATCCCTCCACCAATCACACATTTGCAACAGAGCACGTGCCTTTCTTTAGGTGAATCTGCAGGCCGCTGGCGCTGGTGAAGCTCTTGGCGCACTGAGTGCAGCGGTACGGTTTCTCTCCTGAGTGTGTGCGTTTGTGCTTCTTCATGGTGTCACCATCGCTGAAGGTGCGGCAGCAGTACGGGCAGCTGTACGGCCGCTCCCCCGTGTGGATGCGCAGGTGTCGCCGCAAGTTTCCTCTCTGGCTGAAGCTCTTGGAGCAGTAGGTGCAGCGGTGCGGCCTCTCGCCTGTGTGTGTACGAAGGTGTCGCCGCAGGTCGGCCGACTGGGCAAAGGACTTGCAGCACCAGTCGCAGGCGTAGGTCTTTCGCTTCTGCTCCAGGTGGAGGCGAAGACTGGACGCATGGCTGAATGCCTCGCCACAACGAGGACAGCGTTGGAAGAGCTCAGGGATGTGACCGGCTGCTGTACCATCATTGGTTGTCTCCAAAGAGCTCTTCTCGTTACTGCGACCTTCTTGTTGCACCACCGCCGTCCTGTCTGGCCCGACGCGTGAGTCCTCCCGTGAAACAAGTGTGTGTTCGGTCGCCGTCAGAGACTCTGCGTGACCTTCATCAAGTGTCACTTTGTATTCATCAGGTTCTGTTTTGATCAGAGCAGGAGTCGGCACCGGTGGTTCCTCTCTGAGCGCTTGAACCTCCACAAGGATTTTAGGGGCTCCAGCAGGCGGATTGCTAATGGAGTGAGAAGGAAGCGGCGAAGCTTTTCTGAATGCCTCCCGATAAACGTCGGGCTTCGGCAGCGACTCTCTGGACTCAGTGGGCTTCTGGTCATCCGTCAGGGGAGTCTCGCTGTGGACCGACAGTAACTGGACCGTCAGCTCCTGCGTCTGCTTGGCAGCGTTCAGTGGTGGCGGTCTGGCCTGGTTGAGAGTGGAGTCTGGCTCGTCTGGACCGCCATGCTGCTGCTCAGGAGCTGTGAAACCGAGACTGGACCTGGTGGATCCTGAAACAGAGACCGATGAGACTTAATCACCAGACGGGTCTGAAAGTTCTACAGCTGGAGAAACAAATATTTTAACATTTAGCTTTAAATTTTTTTTATTTCTTTTACTTATTAAAACTGCTATTAGTTAACCTGAAATCTACATCAAATGAAACACTAATGCTATTCAGCTGTAATTATAATATAACTGTGAACGGGTTAACCCTTGAATGGAAGCCCAAATATCCCAGGCCCCTGAAGTGAGTGTTTTGAATGTTTGTTGCCTTGCAAGTTTGCCTGTTTTCTTCTCAGAGAATACGTCAAACCAAACTCCGTTCGAAAACCCTCCAATTTAGTGGGGAATTGTTTCCTGATCCAAATGATCAAGTGCCGTTGAAAGATTTTCCTTATCAATAACTGTACAGATGAAAACGGCGTATGAATATGATACTCAAAGCAGCTCCTCATGTTTCAGCGGAACCATCTCAGACGTCACATGTTTGGTGGACGAAAAGTGGAAGTGACACAAACTGATCTGGCATCAAATTCCGACCCAGTTGTTTTGTTTTGACTGAATTTAGATTTTTCTCGTTCAACTACGCATAAAAAACATTTAAGTCTGTGTTATTTAATGTGAAGACAGAATCAATCGGTTTGGGGCATCTCCAGCCCGCCTCGGAGCTAGTCAGCTAGCTCGGCCCTTACTCAGCCACTCGGTCTCGGCCTCCAGCAGCAGGATGTCCCGCAGCTGCCTCCGAAGGCTCTCGTTCTCCCGCTTGGCTCTGGCTGTTTCCTCCCGGTACTCGGTCACCGTGTCCTCGACCACGCCCAGGATCTCCTTTACCACCACCGCCAGCCGCTCCGTCAGGTAGGCGTTCAGCAGCTGCAGTTTGGTCATTTTGGAACCGCAGACAGCCGCGGCGGCATCCACACCGGGAACGGCGAGACAACAACAAACCAAACAGGAAATGGTTCTTCCGGCTAGTGTTGATACACTGATTTCCTTCACAATAAAAGCCTCTAAAAAGAACATTTCTAAAACTACGGGTACCACTGCTACCACTTATTCATCATCATCCAAAGAAGGATGCCAATAAATTGCATATATGATTTCAAAATACTGCTTACAATACTTTTCTGATCTTCAGCTACAACAGATTAAATTATAATTAAATCAACCTTCATAGATATGAAAGTGAAGAACAAATAAATACTTTCCTTCATTACCAATAGGATTTATCACGTCAATCGCTATCTAGATTTATTATAATCAATGTGGAGCTGCTGTGACAACCAGAGAACAATTAACAGTGTAATTGCATCCCTTTGAAAGTGTCTACCGGATGCCCTTTTACTGGGAAGGTTATTATCCCTGTTGTGTCCACTGGAGGGCAGCGAAGACTTGTCAATACATCAGTTGTCAATATTCCGTTGTCATACTAACAATCGATAAGCCGTGTTCAGAAAGATCTTCAAAATAAAAGTGCTGCTTAGATTGTGTCTGTGTCCACCATCAGGTATTAAAATAGAAGTGGACCAGGAGGCTGATAAGACATGATTGTCATTACCAGCTGGAGGATGTAAATTGGCACTAAGTCAGATGTCATAACACGTGAAATCAGTGGGAATATAAAAAATGTCCAAAGTATCTTTAGCATTAGTACGAATGTGTGTGTTTAACTAAAATACATTGATTAATATTGATGTAAAATAAATGTTTAATACCAAAGATTAGTTTAAATATCTGTATTCTTCCAACTGTCGTCGACCCGTAGACTAAGTCAGAAGCATTGTTGTGATTCTGCACAGTCAGCACAAAAAAAACAGCACAGGAGTGAAAAAGGGAGCTTCAAGTTATCCACATTTTACAAGACAATACAGGAAATGTATACATGTCTCTCCAAAATAAGAGTCAAACAATGTAGCGGGACAGATGAAGGAGATGGAACTGAAAAGTATAAATCTACGTAAAACTGAGAGGAGCTGCAGACTGGCTGATGATTCTGCAAGGCTTCATCACAAATAATTACACAGTGACCTGTATTAGTTGGATATTGTAGAAACATAGATTATAGCACTTTAAACTGTAGAGACCGACAAATTGACGAAGATTCAACAGCTCCAGTTATAATCAGGCAGAATGGACTTCTGCAGCAGTTAAAGGAGTATTCTCCTGATGATTTGTTCTGCTGTTCCACAGACCTTCAGGGACTCAAAAGAATTGGACATAGAAATCCATGACCACAAATGTGTTTCATAGTTTTCCAGATCATTTTCATCACCTGTCAGGAGGCTGTCAGAGGGGTGTGTTCAGACTACTTAATAATAAATACCAAGTTATAGGAAATACCAAACTTTAAAATCAAGGCTTTTATTTTGAAAGTATAGACAGGCACTGATTTTCTGCAGCTTGACTAATTAAAACATAATGTCACACACATACTCATGCACACACACTGATTCACACACACACATTCATGTAGGCACGCACACACTCACTCACTCACACATACACTCAAATACACACTCACTCACACACACACACACACACACACACACACACACACACACACACACACACACACACACACCCCTCCCTTCCCTTTCAGCTCTTGCAGTGAAACTGAGCTGCTGCAGCGACGCTCTGCATCAAACCAACATCACTGGAACAAATGAAGACAGCAAGCAGCTAAAGAGACCTTCCATCATTCTTTTAACGTTCATATTTTTTGCCAGAGTTCACGGTTTTATTTTCCAGCTCCGTCGCTGCGTTTCAGACTGAACCGGGTGTTTGTGCAGCAGAGTGAAATGAACTTCACCCTGCAGCTTGCTGTTGACTAGAAGCAGGTAAGAGATGTTTCTGTGCTGATGAACCTTTTTAAGTTCACGTATCGGTTGTGTGAACAAGCTTGCATGACAGTAACTCGGTGGGTGTGTCACCTCCCTCAGCTCGATTCTCCTCTTCTCTTTGTCTGCTTGTGATGCTGATGCACCTGAACTGTGTGTGTGTGTGTGTGTGTGTGTGTTAATTATGTATTAAATTATAAATTAAATAATATTACTTTACAGCCCATTTTCAAAGAATCTTTAATTGGACCGAATGGAAATGCGGGAAAATGTTTTAATTTAACAGGTCGCTCCTTTTTCTAGGAAAGTCCACGACCATCACGTCCGTCCTCCGTTCAGTGAAGTACAGACTTCTGCAGTTTGTTCGTCCTCACGTCTTGTTTCAGCAGAGCAGCACTTCATGTTTGAGGTCCAACCAACCAAGTATTTGATATTTTACAATGACTTCATGATCAGAATTGTTGTTCGAGCAGGAACCTGAGCAGCATTCAGATGTGGCAGCAGATGGAATATAAAGTCACCAACAGGGATGAAAGCAGATGTATGATGAAGCAGGTTCCTCAGCTCCTTCTGTTACAATCTCCCATCAGCAGGCCGAAACAAAAAGAGCCAACCTGTCTGATCTGTGTGGTGATCAGCCTCCAGAGTTTAAAGGAACTGGTTTGGCTGTTAGCAGGATAAAACAAAAACTAATTCTTTTTGGAGGGATGAAATAGTGACCAAAGAAGAACCTGTCACATTTTAGATCCGTTTAACTTCGTAAGAAACATGATTTATATCCATGAGGTTCGGTGGAGGTCTCTGCTCTACGAGTGTCCATCTGTCAGCAGTCCGCCCCTCAGTGGAACTGACGAAGGCTGACTGGAGAAGATGTGAGGACACCTCCAGTCGTCCAGAACAACACCGACACATCCATCAAGTCTGTGGACAAACACGTGATTCTCCAAAGAAGAAAGTCGCCTGCAGCCGACTCGAGTCCAGGAATTCAAGTCGAGCTGCAACTTTCTTCAAACAAATCATTTCCAGTCTCTTTGGCTTCCACCACTGAAATAAAGTCATCAGCTCTGTGTCAGATCAAATGTCTTACACAGCTTCCTCCTTGGAGGAGGAGGAGGTCCCTGAGGATCCTCCGTCCAGAGTTGATAAGGTTCAACCAACTGAACGTGACAGAAGCCTCACTGAAGCGTTCATGTTCGTCTCTTCCATCTCTTCCTCCCTGCGGACTCCTGAGTGTCGGACACCGCCAACGTTAATCCTGCCACTTACTGAGGAAGAACATCAGCCACAGACAGATAATTGCTGTGGGAGTCTTCTGTTTGGACCTGCAGCCCATTTAATGATCTTTTAGTGTTTCATTAGGACTCTGCAGCTTCTCTTCAGCTGAGGAGTGACTGAAGACTTCAATCCAGCTTGTGCATACTGACCAGTGTCAGTTAAACTTAAAGACTTCAATCTGTCCTCACAAGAAACATGAAGATGACGATGATGCAAGTATCTTCATTCAGGTGATGGGCGCCCCCTAGTGACACAGTTTAATATCCTCCAGGTCGTCTTCAGCGCTGTGATGTAGAACTACATGAGTACAGGAGGGACTATTTTCACGGTGGATGAATCCACATCTGGTGCTCCGGTGTGTTTGTGTCCATGTGGCCCTTTGACATGTTTGAAAACCTCCATCTCTTTCGCAGCTCCCCCCGCCCTCAGCTCCCCCTCGTCAGTTAGCTTCACCTGACCCGTCCAACGCACCCGCTCAGCAGCATGGAGGAGCCGCAGCAGTCGGAGCAGCCGGATGTCAGGCAGCACGACGGAGAGGTCGACCAGGCCGCCGTGACTCGTCAACCAACCAGCTCGGAACAACAAACCCCGCCCCCGGCAGCAGAGGTCCCTGAGGTGGACATGGACCACCTGACAGTTGTCAGTGACAACACGGAGACCAGTAAGTAGACCCGTCCGGTTCTTCTTCTTCTCCAGTTCACTTTCATCTCTCGCTTCCAACGAAATTGAAGATCCTTTCATTATCAAAGTCAATTAACGGTATTGGAACTGGAACTGGAGCAAAGTATTTGGTTCAGAGTCATTTTCTTAACAAACTGGTCCTTCATGTTAAAGCATCCTGTTTCTCTTCCAGGTAACGGCATCGGTCCCGTGATGGCCGACTCCCTCGCCGCGTCCCCAGTGTCGCCCCGGCATCAGCACGCCAAACCTGGCAGCCATCCCAACGGTCGTTCTCGTTTGGGAAGTCGATCCGGCTCGGTGGCGGCGGGCTCACCCAGGCCCTCGCTCACCCGCCAGCCCAGCACCATCATCGAGGGCCCGGTGGACGGGTCCAAGCCGAGGGACTACCTGATCCTGGCAATCCTGTCCTGCTTCTGCCCGCTATGGCCCATCAACATCGTGGCTCTGACCTTCTCCGTCATGGTAAAGTCTTTCTATAGAAAACATTGGGGGGGGGGGGGGGGGGGGGGGGGGGGGGGGGGCATCAGCAGGCCAGAGTGAATGTTGATCCACGTGTTTCTTCTTCCTCGGTTCTGTTTCAGTCCCGCAACAGTCTGCAGCAGGGCAACATCGACGGTGCTCGCCGTTTGGGCCGCAACGCCATGGTGCTGTCTGTCGTCTCCATTTTGGGAGGGATCGCTATAATCGCCGCTGCCATCGCCCTCAACTGGGGTGTAAGTAACATCAGTCTCCAAGTTTCATTAGAAAAGTCAAACAGAGTTTGAACCAAAGAATCAGTAAAATAAAACTGCTTCTTTCTCTCCAGTAATTTTAAAATCTGGATGAAACCTTCCTGACCTCCCGATGACTCCGCCCCTTCCTGTCTGAAGCACTCTGGTTCTGAACGTGACGAAAACAAACAAACCCCCTCCTTTGTTTCATGTTTCTTTCTGCACGCTGAGCATGGTCTGCCTGAAGCTCCACCTGCGTGACCACCGCAAACACGCTTGAACACTCATTTCATTGTTTCTTCTCACACTGACTCTTCTCTCCGCTGTTCATCAGCCAACCTGTGTTGTCATGGAAACGGGACTATATGAGCCTCAGGTCCACTTACTGGAACGACCTGACTTCACTTTTTGATGCCAGAAACCTGAACTGAAGCTGAGTGACACACAACCGTCTTTTTACCCTGAAGGAGAGAAACTCACGTCAGTGTTCCCTGACACACACACACACACACACACACACACACACCGAGGCCGACTCGCCCCGGGTGGACTGCGGCTGCACGGCAGCCATCGAGCATCCTGATGTCACTTCCGGTCTGCAGGCTGCAGTGACTCAAACATTTACATCAACAACCGGATCCTTCGTGTTCACTTGGAAAGTGTTTGTGAATCGTCGTTCAGCCTCCTGATGACTCGGATTCGACTTCCCTTTGAGACGTTTCTGAATATTCACACCTGCGACTGTCAGCTGGTTAATCAAATATTTCATGTGGATTCACACGATTCTTAAACTAAACAGGATCACGTGTTCCCGTCCGTCAACTGCATGACTGAAGATGTTTTTAATGTCTTGTATCGACGCTGTCACCTGCTCTTCCCCTCGTGCAGCTGATCGTCATGGTAACGCAACAAAATGTTCTTCAATTTGTTTCTGCTGAATCATCGTGAACAAAGAGAAGAACTGATTACAGGTTATTGATTGTAGTGTTGCAGTCCCAAATCAAACACTTCATATCTGAATCCGACTCCGAGACACGACGCGCATCGTTCATCGGAGACGATCATCTCAGTTCCTCCGGTCCAGACTTCCTTTAGAACCTTCCTGTAGAACATGTGACTGCAGCAGTGCCCGTCGGCCCGACTGAAGATGTGTTGCACTCAATACATTTCTAAACTCCTGTCGTCAGATCTTAGGTTAGGTTAACAACACCTTTTTTACCCATCAGCCCTTTAAACCTCGTCCTTGTTGAGTCCTCGTCCTCTCTGGTTTCAGGGTCTCGATGTCCCGCCGCGCCGTCCTCACATGTTTGAGATCACTATAATCTGCATGTTTACAGTATTTATCTCCGAATGCTTTCACATCGCCTCCTTCTCCTGGGACGTTGTGAATAAATAGTTAATATTGGGTAAAGACATCACCGTCTCTCATCACGGTGTCATGGAGACGGACCTGCACGTCAACTGTTTTATACACAAAAGCTGCTGCTGGGAGAATAAAAAGGTTTGTGTCAGATTGTTCTGATTCTAACACCAGTTAAGAAACTGTTTACAGGACAAGCAGAAGTCCCTGGTTGGTTAGGAAACACAGACAAGATGGCCGCCTTGCCAAGTGAAAAGGGGGCGTGTCTTGTAGACCTGTGCCCCACCTGTTCACCTGCAGACGGACCGATTTGAAAGGTCACTGAACTTGTAAAAAGTCTATGGCTGCCAAGTGTTTTGTTCTGGTGAATCAATCTAATAAATCTAATAGATTACATCTTTAAAGAGTTGAAAATGCTCACGATAAAAGCCGAAAGGTTCAAAGCAGCGATGTATTTGATCTTTGGAGCATTCGGGGGCGAGGTGAGTGCTCGCACCTCAGCCCTCCTCCTGGACTGTATGTAGCATGCCTGTTTACTAACCACATTATGCAACTCAATGGTCCTCAATGCTAGCTTACCTGCTGTGGTCGTGTACACGGTTTTATACGGGGTGAGTTGGCGCCGCCTCTCCGAGTCGCCTGCAGAGATTCTTCTGCTGCACCTCGCTTCAACTGACTGTTAAATCTGTTTGCACTGCATTGATGTTCACACATTTGACTGCTCACACAAGGAAACTAAGAGTTGTCAGGACAGATTCCTTGTTGGCCTGACGACGGGGAACATTAGAGACCCGGAGACACCACCAACATACGAGCTGTAATCTGTTCTAATCCAACGCGTCATCAAATAATCTGCTGACGTTAATTAACATTAAACTCGTCGATTGCTCAAAAGGAATCAATGTGAAACAGAATTTACGGTTTGAAGTCACATTTATCTGAAGAGATCTTCTGACCAACATCACCTGTTGATCTTGATGGTGATGATGTGATATGATGATGATGATGTGATGATGATGATGGTGCAATACGATCTGCAGACCTGTCAAACATGAGTTCATCACTCGTCTGATGCTGCACAGACGCAGAACTCTTCAGTGACTCTTCTGAGTCAGTTGTTTTCTCACCTGATCTTTCTAGTTTTATATTTCTATGCTTATGATCTCTGTTTTCTAATCACATGAAATCTATGTTACTCTCAGTATAACCTGCTTCCCGTTTGCTTTGTTTTAAATAGCAAGTGAGCATGAATACTGCCGGCCGCCTTCATTCTGTATCTCTGTATTGACTGTGATGACACCGGACTCTCTCCGGGCCCCTGCATGCCTTAACTGCTCTACGCAGCGTACAGAATGAGTATGGATGTACACACACATTCAACAACGACATGCTCCATGTTGATGTTGAGTATTTGATCATGTTTGAAGGGAATAAATCCCAGTTACATACCAGCTCCTGTGGGTCTCATGAATCCATTTCCAGGAAGACTTATTATGTGGAAAATGTTTTTACAATTATATTCTGTAAGAAGACCAGAATAAGTCAGCATAGACTCTGGAATGTCACGTTCTACGCTCCCTGTGTGTGTGTGTGTGTGTGTGTGTGTGTGTGTGTGTGTGTGTGTGTGTGTGTGTGTGTGTGTGTGTGTGCTGTGTGTGTGTGTGTGTGTGTGTGTCTCACACACACACACACACACACACACACACACACACACACACACACATGCAACCACACAGACACATAC
>CAAKHC010019856.1:0-67176 GCA_901007825.1 Macroramphosus scolopax
TCAGTTTATCTTGCTGCTCGTGTGATTATTGGTGAAACCTCTTGGATTTGTCTAGTCGAGATGAAACCCTACAGACTAAATACATCCTCAAGCGCCGCGGCCTGCCTCTGTATTCTGTGTGTCTATAAACTTTGACTTGTACCTCTGTCTCCCTTCAGGATCCCTGTGTACTAAAAGCATGCTGTATCTGTTAAACTGTTATGTTCTTTCACCTCTGTTCCACTTACTGGAAGTGGATTGATGTAAAGGCGACCTTGCAACCCTTGTAGGAATACGAACCAATCACGTGGGAGGAAAGCACGAGTCAATTCATTTTTTATTTGATTTACTTTATTTCATTGTTACAAGATGTAACTTGCTTTAAAAGGGTTGATTGACACAGAGTGGGACAACTGGCCAAACTCCAACTCGTTGATTGTTCGTATTTATAGTGCGTAACTGTCACTGCCGGCTTTGAGGTTGAAAGTGAGCTGAGCACAAACTCTGAACCACCTCATCTACGTGACGATGACGAGGAAAACAACGCGATGTAGCCCAGTGATGCACCACTCAATCATCAGGCTTCACTGGCCTAGATGTTGACGCACACACATAATATAGACCAGACACATTCACACACACATTTGGCTCAAGAGCAGAAACCGCCGACACAAACATCCTCCTTCAGTGGAAGCCAGCGTGCATCCGAGGGTTACCATGGTTATAGATCCAGGCGTTAACACTGTCCGTCAACCTTCATGTCAAACTACCACCACGTTGTCTGTGCTCCTCTTTGCTCTGTTTCTTCTCTGCTTTTCCTGTTATGAGTTTATCTTGCTCTCTCTGATGCACCTAAACACGAACTTTCCCTGCTTTTATGATTTAACTGAACTTTTACGATTACATAAGCTGCTGTATGATTATGAAACTGTGGTTACATAATCACATACATCCCGTTCTGTCTGCATCGTCTATCTGTTTCTTTGTCTTCATTGTCTCCAGTATTTTTTTATGTGGCTGAATTACCTGTCAGCTTTAACACTATCACAGAGACCGGGATGGGCGGCACGTAGTTCTTGTATTTGCAGATTTCTTGCCAGATATTTAGTCACCGATCGGTGGCTGTGATACTCTTTCAATAACAGCTGACTCAGCTTCCTTTCATATGATGTATTTAGATAATTTGTCTGATAAGTAAATGATGCTTTTGGTCATCTGCCCAATGTGTTAAAGGCTAATTTTACTTTATTAAAACGTGGGTTTTAGTTTTGTTTTGGCAGTTACATATTGGTAAGAATCACATTGTGCTCGCCAAACTAACTATCGCCATGGTAACGTCCCCAATGTTTTTCGTTGTGCTTATTGCCTTGTCAGATATATTGTAACTGGAAAACAGGCTGAGACTGTCATGTGATCAATAAATTGATTTTCGTTTTGGTAAATGTAAATAAGTCGACGACTGGCCAGGGGGACAAACGCTTTTAAGTGGACAATTTTATTTTATTTTATTTTAAATCCGACTGCTATAGACTGTGCTAGCCTTTGTTGATGGAAGTTCATCATGAGTCTGCACCCTCTGTTGGTCAAATGCAACATAATCCACCTTTGCTGCCTTAATAATGCAATTATTACCCAGGAATTTGGAATCATAACTAGGGCTCAGCATCAGTCACACTACTAACTTGTTTTTGATTTAATGCTTTGTGTCAAATTAACGTATGTCTCACCTCCCTGCTCCTCCTTATCTTTGACCCGTCCCTTCTGCCTCTCTCCTCTTCCTCTTCTCCCCCTTCTCTGGCTCTTCTCTTTCCTGTCTTCTTCTGCCCCCTCTCTGTTGCCCCTCCACACAGATGCTCCCAGCTGCCCAGCTTGACAGGAGTGATGGGATGTGTCAACTAGGTATTTCACCTATCCCAACATCTTACACTGCAAGCAAGGAGTCTGGCTGGGTGGGAAAGGTTATTTTTAAATGGGGTAGGAGATTGATGAGTGGGACATGGAGAAGACAAAAGTATCTGCTGACATTTACACTTTAGTCCACGTGTTTAATCTTCTCTATTATACAGCGGCACAAAAACCCTGGCAGCCCCGCAGTGTCCACGAAGAAACCCACATTCACTATTTTATTCATTTTAATATTTGTTAATTATCTTCTTCTAATTGCAGTAGTTGCAATACATTTTCAGTCTTGTCCATGGAAATGGATTTATTCAGCTTCTGCTTCCTCTTTCCTCCCGGTCACATAACCGCTTTCATCACCAGAGGGGAAGTCATATCCTACCTTCAACCTCCAGACAAATAATATACAGAAAGACTACCACAATACACAGTACTCCTGTCTGATATAGTTTTGTTCACAGAAGGATAAGGGTCATGAACTTGTTAATGAAACTTCAGAAGATGTTTTCAAGAATATATTAATTTCTACAGTTTAAAATATGTTTTAAGGAGCCTTAATATTCAAACATTCTTCACCTGACATGCATTGTTTTTCTGATGATCACAGTCTACTTATTTCACTGTCTGTCTGGCTTTTATAACCTTTCCAAAGATCAGACTTTCTGACTTTCTTCTCTCAGTCCTCAAGCTTTTTTCTTTTTCAAAGTTTGCCTTAAGTACATACACGGGGAAGGTTTTCTGAGGATTTTGATTCCAAGAAATCTAAATGCAGGAACACTGCGGTTGACGTGTTCTTGTTTTTATGGGGTCTGGCAGGTAGCTGAGCGATTGCTTCCAACACTGAGATCCTCGCAAGTTCTCACTTTCTGATCCTTGATTTGATTTAGTCAGTCATAAATTGAATAAAAGGGGGATAGGCTCACCGCTGTCAGCCAAAGGACAAGGATGATTCAGACAGACATGACTCAAGGCCTTTCCCGAGACCTTCTCCACAAAGGTTGCCATGACACCAGAATGAAGACAAACAGACCTTCCTCTATCTGTACCTTCTCCATCAACACTCCTCTCGACACTCTTTACCTCCAGCGTATGAACAAGTCTCTCTTTCCAAAACTTTATGCATCATATCCCCTCTCTCCATTTCCTACTTTTCCCTGTTTGCACCGGATAATGTGGATTAGTACCTGACATGTAAAAATGCTCTCCATTGGCTGACTCATCTCTATTATGTTTGCATTTTTGTCATTGGTTATTCATTTAGTGTCCAAACTGAGGTCTTAGGGAGGCAGTAGTTTTCATCTGGGTGTCTACTAGGATACGTTTACATGCTTTAATGTTCAAAACCACATTATTTGTGTCTCACTGTCCATTGCTGCAGCACCTGTAGTCAACCGTGGTGTAAAACAGTTTAGTTTAATCTGTGTTTTTTAGCCCCGCCTTCCGCTCCAATGTACTTTTTATGTTTTTCAATTTTACTGTGAATATCACCACATTAACGCTCTAAACCAAAAACCTCTCAACTGTAAATGCTGGAGCATGATCGTGATCCATATCAGCCTTGGGCTCACCTCTCTCAGCCTGTAGGAGTAAAAGGCTAATGCCAAGCTCAACAAGCTGACCTACAAGTAAAGAACAAAACAACATAAAACATCGCAAAATCTGCAGCTTTCAACTTTGAAATCAGGTAGCGGATTGCTGATATCGATCCTTGAGCCTGAGCTGCTAATACCACTGGGTCTTGACTTGGTCAGATGTTGGGAGTAGATGAAGAATTCTGTGTTTCGAGCAGCCACCAACAGAGAATCAGCCTTTTATTCAAGTCACTAGAAAGTCACAGAAGTAAAGACGGCTGGACTTTAAATTAAGCATCGCAGTGTTTTCAGTAGTTTGTGGGCTTCGTAGCTTTTACAGATGTTTAACGTGCATCAACAGTCAGAAGGAGAAAAAAAAGTTCTTAAAAGGCCTTTTTAAATTTGCTTCTAGTCTCTGTTCAGCTACCCAACAGCCCACAACACACAAAACAAACAAACTCTGACATAGAATGTATTCATAAGAAGAACAGAAAAGAAAGTCAATAGTGACAAATGAGGACAATGTTCAGTTCACCTGCTCCTGTGGTCCAGAACGATCAGGACCACCAGAAAAAAAACATGCCAACAAAATAACAGATCTGAGATAAGTACGACCTTGCAGCTTCTCGGGTTGCCTGAATTTGACAATGGAGTTAGGATAAGGGAACCCTTTGAATAATGGATTGTGATTTTAATCTCTCTGCTTATCTGTCTCTTATTTGTCTCCAAGCAGATAAGGTGGATCTGGACGATGTAATCGGACTGAAGGATTTACCTGCCGTGTTGATCCCAGAGCGAGACAAAGGTGGGACAGAGGACGAGGCGGAGGACATCGAAGACACAAAGATGGGCGTGGGAAAGAACACCACATCCAAGTCGATGGACAGCGGGAGCGAGGGAGGAAAATATGAAGAGGAGAGCAAACATGAAGCAGATTTCTACCCCATTCCGGTACATAAATTATTTTGTCCTTTGGGCTTTTTATCACCACATTAACCACAACTGACACATACACAATATGAGCATGCTTAACACACCGCGCATGTTGAACACATGATACAAACAGGGTCAGGTTTATAATATGCATACAACCTCATAATCACTGTCCTCTCTGCCCAGTGCCTCATGGAGGTCACATGAGAAAAGGACAAAGGCAATTTCTTTGTGACCCATTCATAAAAAACACAACTGGTTTTATTCAGTGAATCCCGGGGAGACCAGTAGTAGAACGAAGTTAAGAACTTAAGTAAATGTACTGTTCTGAGGCCAATGATTTTTATCTTTTTCATTTTATCTTTATTTTAACTCCACAAGAGAAGAACAACACTTAAACAGAGTATAAGTTATTGTTAGTGTTGACGCTAGCTAACATCATGTGCACTTGACAACTTACATGAGAGAAGGCCTGTCTGACTGTCATCGAATGGCAAACATCCGTGTTATTTCCACCATTTGAAAAAACCTTTTACAAATTGTAACTTGCAACCAGTCGATGTGTTAAACAAGAGGTGACTCAGCATGTAGACACAGTTGGGAACGTGTACTTATGGAGACACAAGACTGCGTTAACCGACCTTGAAGTTTTTCTTATTGTCCAACAAAGTTAAAGACAAGTATCATCCTGTACCTGCACGCTGAAGACAGACTTTCAACACTCGGCGTGGATGATCAATGTTTGCCTTTCACCATATCTTTCCATCTTGTCCTTTACGCATGAAAATAATCAAACGATCTTATCTTCAGGTTTTGAAATATCTCTAATGCTCACACCTTGTTCTTGTTCGTGATACATTTTGTTTATTAACCTGACCAAGGTACAATCAGCACACACTCACACACCTGGACACAAACTCAGTGGAATTAATTTGTTTGCAGCATCCAAGTTTGCATGGGAAGTTTGCATTTTTTCAACCCATTGCTCTTCTGTGTCCTCCTTCTTTTTGATTTATTATTACAGCTAATAGCGTCTGGTATTGTTTCTTACGGCTATGAACTTCTGTGTATGATAATAAAACCGTTGGCAAGTGACAAGCATATCTCAGAGACCAGCACTTCAAATTGTTTCCCGGTGTAATTGTCTTCGAAGCCTCAAGGCTTTGGCTTTTTGCTGTTTTACATTCACTCTGACTGATGCAGGCTGTTAAATGAATCTTCTGACTGGCGTACAATATGTCAAAGGTTCAAGTGTCATCCTTCAATCTGTGTCTGTCTCAGAACAGACTGCCAACTAATCAAAAATACTATATAATGAGTATTAGATTAAACAAATGTAATCTTGTGTTTGCTTAGGTGGTGGTTAATGGAGTCGGCGGTGCCAGTGGAGACCAGGACACCGAGAATACAGAGCTGATGGCCATCTACACTAAAGATATTCAAAGAGAAGAAAAGGTAACTTGATGACTGAAGGAGAAGGAAAACTGTCCTGATTAGCTAGTGTAACATCCACACTGATGGTCTACTACTATAAACTCAGATTTAGCAGACTGACACGTTGTCATTTTTTTTTAAACTGCTAACAGCTACAGACTCAGACTTGTGCTGCGCTCTGTAATTTTCCTTCATGAGTCAGCTTCACACGCTTGGAAAACAGGAAGGAAGATATATTCAGTTGGTTGCAATCTGCAGGTTCACTCTGAGATGCACACGACACACTACAAGTACAAGTAAATACTTGTGATAGTTTTCTGTCCTTTTCATTTAGTTGGTGGATAGTTGTTCAGCAGGCTCACAGCAAAACCTTTTTAACCTTAATACTGATTGTTTGTTTTGCCGTGTTTGTGCAAATAAGGTACGAGGTCAGTAAACCATGAACTTCAGTTGGTGACCTCCCAAACGCAAAGATCTTTAAATACTTCTATGTTTATTATCACAAAAGTATTATCACATTTGTCGGGAGACCAGATCCCTGAATGAGCTGCATTTCTAAACTATGATGATATACTTATATACTTATTTTCTGTTATAATAACCATTTTGTAGCCTGAAGTGAAGCCTTGAAGAGTCGGTTGTCTGAGTTAAAGAAGGTTTATCTCGTCCTAAACACCTGGGCTTTTGTATGTAAAACATATGTACAAGTCATGTCAATACACAGCAGCTGACCAAAGCCACAAAACAAAGACTGACTCAGCACACTGTTTTTCCATTATCTGTTTCAAATGCTTCCTCATCGTCACTGTGACTGTGCATTTTTCATTTCTGGGCATGTGTACTGTCTTTCACACCCTCTCTTCTTATCTTCAGTACATTGTTGTTTTTATCACGTCATTTACTTCATGAAATTCTTCCTGTCACTGTCAGCTGAAGGAAAGAATAAGATGAAAGTCATGTTTAGGGGAAAAATAATTCACTGTAGTTGAGCATAAATTAATTCTACCATAATACTATTATTATTTTTGAGATGCTGTTCAGGAGATCACAGACATGCCAATAAAACAAGAAAGGATTCAGATATTTCTGTGTGTGTGTGTGTGTGTGTGTGTGTGTGTGTGTGTGTGTGTGTGTGTGTGTGTGTGTGTGTGTGTGTGTGTGTGTGTGTGTGTGTGTGTGTGTGTGTGTGTGTGTGTGTGTGTGTGTGTGTGTGTGTGTGTGTGTGTGTGTGTGTGTGTGTGTGTGTGTGTGTGTGTGTGTGTGTGTAGAGCTCCATGTCGGAGACGTTGGACAGCACAGACAGTGTGGATGCAAGAAGGATGGACATGATCTACACCATTGAAGACACACCGCCCTGGTACCTGTGTGTGTTTTTGGGCTTACAGGTAAATGTGCAGGTTGAAGAACTTCTTGTTTTCTACTATCTGCTGTACAGTATTTCCTTTACCTGTCTAGTCTGTGTTTAAACTTGACCAGACTCACCGTGTTCAATGAAAAACCTGCATTGACTGATGTGTGACGTCTTGTTTTTCCAGCACTACCTGACATGTTTCAGTGGAACTATCGCCGTGCCGTTCCTCCTTGCTGAGGCGATGTGCGTCGGCTACGACCAGTGGGCCACCAGCCAGCTCATAGGGACCATCTTCTTCTGTGTGGGGATCACCACCCTTCTACAGACCACACTGGGTTGCAGGTATACACACGTCTCCCACATACTTTTATATGAAAACACACATTGGTTCGTGCAGACCGCGGACTGCAGCCCACCCTCCACTCCCCTTTCTTCCCCTTTCTTCCACTTTCTCCCTCTCATCCCTAAGTACCTCTTAACCAAGTACCTTTTGTTTCCATTGCTCCTTTTCATGTCACTCTGGAGTGTTTGCATGCACTCAAATAAATGCTCACACTGCTTAAAAGATCCTGAGCAGAATGTTTGTTGCGGATGCTTCATAAACTTAAACAGTCATTTGAAATATAATGCGACAGGGCAAGATTATATTTCCATGATGACGTCCACGTCTCATGTGAAGCTGGAATATAATGATTCAAGGAGAAACTTTTAACTTCCTTGTTTTTCGCTCATGTGACTGCATGTTATGTTTCCCCTTGGTGAGACTCCAGAGTACACTCTTACATTCTCTGAACTGATACTTCAGAACGGGCTGTAGAGATTTCATAGACGGGGTTTTTGACTTAAGGCTTGTCGAGTTAGGTTCTGTTTCTTGGAATTCTCATTTCCTCATTCATTTCCTTAAGACGACAGTTTTTCATGCCCTTTCCAACTTCTCCATTCTGTTCATTGCCTGCATTACTGTGGCTTCACTCCAGTTGACTTACCCGTCTCATCTCTGAATACCTCTTCAAGTAGCCCCAGAATAAGAAGGATCAACTATACCAGACCTGGGCATTTTACGGCCCGCGGGCCACATCCGGCCTGTTGGCGTTCCCTGTCCGGCCCGCGTGAGGTTAATGGTGAACCAAGGAATAGGAATCAAATCAAATCCTGAGGAATCAAAGATGAATAAGTGCACATCATGCACGCAATACAACTGCCCATTTTATTTATTGTGAAGTTATTTTACGTGTGTGCTTCCTGCGAGCGTTTGCAACCTGTGTCTCCCACCTGCCTGTCAATCACACATGCAGTGCGCGCTGCTGATTGGTTGGGCTGAGTCCCACCAATGAGGAAAACACCGAGCTCCGGTGGGCGGGCCCTAGGTAGCTCGGTGTTTTCTGGCTTTACAAGTCGCTAGCGGACAGATCGATAATGTTGCTGCTGAGCTGTTTGACCATTTATGAAAGCTTAGTGCACTAAATGTTCTGGCTGACAACTTCCATTGATCTCCAATTCGTCTGAGACAGTCCAACTGTAATGTTTTGGTGAGCAGACGAGAAATGCTAGTTAGCTGCTAGTTAGCTGCTAGCTTACTTGAAAAAAAAGAGAGATTGACACAGAGGCTCAGAAGATCACCTGCATAAGTGAACAAACATCCTCAGTGATGAAGGTGAGCAGATCCAGATCCTCTCTCACTGACCACCACCTGTCTGCTGTCCTTCAGACATTCAACCTGACTTTACTGCACTTGTTCAAACACAGACTGGATTTCTCTCAGTGAACAAGGAAAATAACTGAAAACAGCAAATGAGGTAATTAAACTACAAGGTAAACCATGCAATTTACTGCTTTTTATAAAGAGATCAAATAATATCTAGCAAAATTGAGTTCAGCCTTTTGGTCCGGCCCTCAACAACAGTCCCGGTTTCTCATCAGGCCCCATGGGAAAATTAATTGCCCAGCCCTGAACTATACCAATAAACATGATGAACATCGCTCATGTCCAAAAAAAGAAACTGACCAGCATATGCGTGTGTGAAGGGGCACTTGTTGGTTTGAGTGGAAGTATAATGGAGTGAATAAATTAAATGAAGGAGGGAACTCTTAGCACTCTGCACACATATTCAAGACACTGGTACTCTTCTACACAGCAGTACAGCAGACTGCTCCTCCCTGTCTGCGATGGTCAGGTTCCAAACCTTGACACACTCCCACCTCTCCACCACCCTTGCAGGTTGCCTCTTCTATCCATCTCCTGGGCTCAGAAGCCTCTTATCTCGGTCGTGACTCCCGTCATCCCTGTTCCCATCGTCGTGGAAGCCCCCCCTTTCATTCCGAGCGGCCAATTCGGTATCTTCTTCACAGATACTAAATCCATAGCTTCAGTTTACACCTCCTGGACCCTTCTTGTACTGACTTAAAATAATCTCAACAGACTTTGTTGTGTAGGACAGACCTAATGTAATGTTTATGTATTTGTTAAAAGCACTTCTGTTTCTCGTTTGCTCGTGTCCAGGTTGCCTTTGTTCCAGGCCAGCGCTTTCGCCTTCCTCGCGCCGGCCAGGGCCATTCTGTCACTGGACAAGTGGAAGTGCAATAGCACAAGTAAGAGCTCCAGCTGTCTCAACATATTCAACTGCAGTAAAGTCCATCTTATAGAACATTGATGGAAATCGTGGGTGATTGTATCCTGATCCCAAATCCAAATACTGTCGGCATCAAAGCTTGCAGAGCCAGCAGCATCAACTCAAGTGGAATCAGCTGGTTTATCAATTATATTTGATAACTAGAGTTCTCATTGTGATTGTATAAACCTTTTTTAATCTCTCCTTCTTTTACCTTAACCAGATATTCCAGCGATGAATGGCACGGAGCTCCTCTCCACAGAGGACATCTGGCACCCCAGGATACGAGAGGTGACTCACATTCACATATGTGAAAGTCGGAAGAAAGAAAGCTAGACAAGGGAAATAAAAAGGGGATAGTTACGTTGATGGTTAAAACATATTCTAGGTAAATACAGGATGTTTGCATAGTATATTGAACTACTTTAAACTACTGTAAATCAGCTTACACAACTAGAGTTGAATAACTTGTCTTCTATTATGCTAATGTTTAAACTGACATAAGAACCAAGTTGGTGGAACATGTGACTGTTAATGGCTGCAGGGTTTAGTTCACTGTGACAGGAGCTGTATTTAATTTGCATTAACCTTTTCTGCTTGTGTAAGCCAGTTGAGTAATGTCTTTCTCAGCCTCATATATAAAACCAAACCCAATTAAACTAAATCAAATTGTTGAATGGAGCATCGATGGGCTGAAGGCAGCAGAAACGTGCCTTTTATAAAAAGGAAAGAACACAGAGACGGCAGGAAGACAAACACTGTTATCACTCAGTGTTGTCTAATAGAAAATAAACTCCTGTAACCCTCAAATACAGACAAAGACTTACATGCAGGGATGTTTTTCTTTCAAGACACTTAATCATTCTTTTACTGAAAATTTCTGTTGACCCCTTTTCCTGTCTTTACCCGGTCAGATCCAAGGTGCAATTATTGTGTCATCTCTGGTGGAAGTGTGTATCGGGGCACTGGGTCTGCCCGGGATCCTGCTGAAGTATATTGGACCTCTAACCATCACCCCAACTGTTGCCCTCATCGGCCTGTCTGGTTTCCAGGCTGCAGGAGAGAGAGCGGGAAAACACTGGGGCATTGCTATGTTGTAAGTACAGAGGTTAACACCAACAAGTACAAGAACTAAATCATATAGACTATGAAGATACAGAACATTGACTTGCTGTGTGGTGAGGCAGAGCTGGTCCTGACAGCCCTGGAGCCCTGTTTTAACGTAATGTGCGTCATGAGAATTGCCATCACACCCATTTATTGTCTCGACCGGTTCCCACAGACGTTGCTGCTGATATAACGGAGCTTCATAATGTGTACATATGCACGTTGCGCATGAATGCACGCTCATGCTCGTCACGGTTATCTTTTCTAAGCTGCGGTTCATAAGGGCTGTTAGCAATTATCGAAAACAGCACTGGAAGGCGTTGCCAAGAAAACGTCAGACTGATCAAGAGTCGCCGCACGGCTCTGCGCGTCATTGCATTACATGTGATGAGCAGTTGAATAAGACAGACACTTGTTTATTACCCAACCAGCCATCATATGACGTGGATGGTCTGCTGGTCTGTCTGCATTTTGGACAGACCAGCAGCGTAAATTAAAAATGTGCAACATAATAGAGAATTTAACTCGTATTTTATCTACCTGTGCGAGTTGCCAAGTAGAGCCTGGAGATGAAATATCCACTTGTGGTAATCAGGTCCTGCTGTGTCTTCATGAATTAGGTGGAGGGCCTCATCTCTTCCATGAGTCCGCAGGGACACAGGAGATGTCCTTGTAATTGCCACTGATTTTCTCCTTTTCAGGCAGTTAAGATAATTGATTGGCTCTGAATCCTCGGGGGTCTTTCTGCCAGACATAGACGCGAGGAAATAGAACATGTTTGTAAAAGATGACTTAAAGTCACAGGTCTTAAAGTCAGGTGACTTGACTGTTGAAAGACATTTTAAGTGTAGATGAGTCATGCATGTGTAAAACTTAACCACAGTGCTAATGTGAATGTAAGTCATGATCGTACCTTCATCCTAGCCACACTTGAAATATTGCCTTGACACATCATTACGTCATCGGCAGGCAGTTTCTATAACCGACCCAGATCGAGTTGTGACACGCTCCAACTTTGTGTATGTTGAAGCACCCTCAGAAAGGCTGTCTGGTTACGTTAAAAAATCTAGTGTTATATGTATGCAGCTCACTTGTTAGAGCGTGTACGATGTCTCAAAGTCTTTCCTGCAGTGACCCGGGTTCAAATCTAGTCCAGGCACTTAGCTGCATAACATCCATTCTCTCTCCTCTGCCTTTCCTGTCTCGCTTTACTTTCAGGATCAAAACAGATCAGAAATGGCCAAAAACTCTATTAATATGAGAATAAAATTAGTCAAGTATATATTTTTATGTCATGTAATTAAAGGTGCATTTACATTAACTTTTCCTTGTGCAACGCCCTGTCTGCAGGACTATTTTCTTGGTGCTGCTCTTCTCCCAATATGCCCGAAATGTTCACTTCCCTCTGCCGGTCTACAAAGCAAAGAAAGGCTGGACTTGCTATAAGTTGCAAGTTTTCAAAATGTTCCCTGTAAGTACACACTGTCTCTTAAAAGTACACATTACATGATCCGTGTGTCTCTTGAGTGCATATTCTCATGTCTTTTAATAAAGTGACCTCCCATGTCTCAACAACAAACCCCTGCAAACAGAGTCAAAGTCACAAATGATTCCACATGGTTAATCTCATTCTCTGTGGGAGATTAAGAGGTTTTCTCTTTGCATGCCACTTTCAGAGCGTAAATCAGTCTGTTTCTGCCCTCTGCTGGTGATATATGAAAGCATTAAAACTGGCCTGTTGAAGGATGACTCACATTATCTCTAAACTCACAATAACGTTCCCTATCAATCTTATTTTTACTGTCTCCCAGAATAATATAGAACATTTTTGTTTTATTTCTTTTGTGGGGGTCACTTAACTGTAAAAACAAGATTAATGTACTCAATTTTGTTGTAGCCAGCATGCCATAACCCTGGAGACTGATAACATTTCACAACACTCTTGAACCATTTTATAGCACTTGTGTTAAAATGTATTTCATGTCTAAAAATCTGATGGGTATTTTTACTTCTTTTCCCAGATTATCATGGCCATCCTGGTGTCATGGCTGCTATGCTTCATTTTCACTGTGACGAACGTTTTCCCACCCGAGAAGGACAAATATGGTTACTACGCCCGCACTGATGCACGCCAAGGGATCATCGCTGCTGCACCCTGGTTCAAGATCCCGTATCCCTGTAAGTCTCCTCTTAGCTTGAATCCTCACAGCTGCAGGCGGGTTGTTTTTAGTAATCAAACAGGACGACCAGCTGGTCATTCAGATCTGCTGTTCAGCTTTCTGCAACAGCTACACGTAAAGCTTTCAGCATTTACCTGGATTTCGATTTGACAAACTAAACATTCCAATACTTCCTGTGATAATTGGTTGTCTCAGTAATTTGACGCAGCTCGGTGAAAGGACGCTGAAAGTCTTGTGATCAATGATAAAGATAGACAACTAGCTTTTCTATGGGGATGAGGTGAAGTGTTATTTTTAAGATGTTCCTCTTTCAGATGTTCAGCTGTTTCTCCGATTTGAACCACACTTCTTTTTTCTTTACGTTTGCAGTCCAGTGGGGGTTTCCTACTGTAACAGCTGCAGGTGTGATCGGCATGATGAGTGCGGTGGTTGCCAGCATCATCGAATCCATTGGGGATTACTACGCCTGTGCCCGTCTCTCTTGCGCTCCTCCGCCTCCCATCCATGCCATCAATAGGTAAAGTTCAATGGTTCTTCTCGTCAAAGTTGTTTATGAAATTAAGCACATGTAATTAATACTCTAAAAGACACTGATTGTTTTTATTTATTTTCTGTCTCTGTAGGGGAATATTTGTTGAAGGTATTTCCTGTGTGCTGGACGGCCTTTTTGGGACAGGCAATGGTTCTACCTCCTCCAGTCCGAATATAGGCGTTCTAGGAATTACAAAGGTAACTTAACCCTTATTTTTATTATCACTATTAATATACCCGCTCTTATATTTTTATGCCTCCATGCTGGCAAAACGTAGCAGCAGGCATCATGTTTTTTGTGTTGTACGTCCATCCGTCTGTCCCTTTTTTTTCTTTTAATGCCTCAAAAGGAATTTCTTTACATGTTGCACAAACATCCGTCATAATACAAGTTTATTATGGTCACACCTCCAGAATTCATAACACAAAATGAAGCAAGATAAATTCAATGTTTGTTGTTCAGCACAAACTGATGTCTGTTTGTTTTTTACTTCACTGCAGTATTTTAACCTCACAATTAATATGCTGGAGCAGCAATTAAATTACTGGATGTTACTTCCTTTATCAAACACTTGCACTTCCTGTGTGGTTGATAGGAATAAGAGCTAAGAGGTGCGAGCTTGGATTGTTCATCACAGCTACCCGACACAGTCTGTCTGGTAACCTTAACTCCCGTTTGGTTCTCCAGGTGGGCAGCCGACGTGTGATTCAGTATGGAGCTGCCATGATGCTGCTGCTGGGGCTTATCGGTAAATTCAGCGCCCTGTTTGCCTCCGTGCCCGACCCGGTCCTGGGAGCTCTCTTCTGCACCTTGTTCGGTATGATCACAGCGGTGGGGCTGTCCAACCTGCAGTTTGTGGACCTCAACTCTTCCAGAAACCTTTTTGTTCTGGGCTTTTCCATTTTCTTTGGTCTGATGTTGCCGAGCTACCTCAAACAGAACCCGCTGGTCACAGGTGAGCGGAGTGACATGTACAAACAGGCATAACTTTCACCTGCAATCAACCCTTATAATAACTTGTCAATAATATGTAAAATACTCTCCATGAACTTCTTATTAACCTCGGTCAGACAGGGAGAAACACTGGGCAGGATATAGCCATTCACCTGGTGTTCCTAAATTATTATTACTTAAATTTATTTTACAGTAAAAGCTTTTATTGTGAGATATTTCAGTTATCTGAATATTTTTTGTGAAATATCGTGATTATTGTATCCCTGATACAAAGACTTATTTTTGACTAACTTATTTCTCTCTTTATGTTTTCAGGCATAGTTGAGGTCGATCAGGTGTTGAACGTTCTCCTCACCACTGCCATGTTTGTCGGAGGCTCTGTCGCTTTCGTTCTGGACAATACGATTCCGGGTGAGGCATTCGATCCACTCTTTCACACTGATTCAAACCCATGAACAACCAAACATGACAAAGTTTAGGATTTTGCCGATATTGGTATTGTTTAAATAGATTTTAAGCCTTTTGTCCTCATAAAAACTGATAGGCTGATCCTCTCTTTCATCCGCCCAGAAGTTGCTCATTATGTTCATTGATTGATTTTGTGGCCGTCATTATGAACTCCTTCTATCTTCTCAGGTACTCCGGAGGAGCGAGGCGTCAGAAAGCTGAAACGTGGCACTGGCCTCAGTGCAGCAGAACTGGAAGGCATGAGATCTTATGACCTGCCATTTGGAATGGACTTCATCCGTAGACACCCCATCTTCAAGCACCTTCCCATTAGCCCCACCTTCACAGGCTATCCATGGGGGAGGCTAAAGGGAACCTGCAGGAACAGAATGGGACATGGGGATACAGTGAAGGGGGGAGGAATAGGAGGGGAGGGAGGCAAAGCACCGGGGGAGAGTGGGGTATAGCCAAACGGCTGCAGCTGTAAGAGTGATAATTGTGTCTGAATTTGGGGAGCAAGGGATGGTACACTAAGATAAAAGGATGGGAGAGTGCGTTGCAGGATTTGGGGTCATGTGGAAGAAAATATGAAGCACCAACCCCTGTTAGTATGTCTTTTCTTTAGCTTGTCACTTCCCACTGTGCTATTTAAAGCATGCTATAGCAAGTCACAGCATGCTATAAAAGATGTCACCGTGTGGAGGTTAGTTGGTGTGTGTGCATGTGTGTACAGTATGCAGGCAGAGATGATGGCTTTGTGCATCAGTTTACTTGCACTTTATTCCAAATCAGATTCATTGACTCCTGATCAATGCTCACGGCCCAAGTCATATTTATAAACCCTATTCTACTAAATGCACAGTAAATTGGATGTAGAATTATGCACAAATTTGACTTTACAATCATTCGTATGCAACCCCGTTAGAGATTCATACATGGACGCACACCAACAGCCTCCAGAACGAACCTGAGCACTACAATGCATGGCAGGTTGATGCTGGTCGATCAAAGTGGTCAGTCGGGTGTCCTCAGCCACACAGTGATTTTGAATGTTGTTTTACCTCTATTTGCATCCTGAGTGTAGAATAAGAATGTCCTTCCACAGCTCACTCCATCCATTTAGCAGCACATCAGCTCATTTCTTGCAAAACTGGAAACTTGATTGGCTCTCTATTACATAAAAACTCTACTGTAATAGCGCGCTAATATTTACCTGATGTCCCATGAACATGGGCAAAATCTCACCTGTTTACATCTCTCATACATCGTCAGTATTAACCTTCGTTTACTAGCAAGAGCAAAATTCACAAACCCTCGTCTCATTCTGAGAATGGAACGGTTTTGATTCATTCAGGGTCAAAATGAAATTACATATTTCTCTTATGACGTCACTCTTTTAATATGTATAGGCACTTACATAATGGAATCTCATTTGGGGTTACATTGATTGTGAAATTTGTTTATTTACTTGTTGTTTATTGCCCCTGTTATGCAGGGAAAGAAATTTCCATTATGAAACTATAAATGCACTCAGAGAGCGCAGACCTCCAGCATGCCGACACCCAAGCCTTCCATTATATGCAAATGCACAACTGAAACATCACATAATGTCTGGATGCCTTCTCAAAAGTAAAAGAAATACGCCTAAATGTCTGTGTGATATTTCCAGTGAAATAATGACAGAAGCAGGGCCAACAGATGTCACTGCCCAGATTTTGCCCTGCACTGCTAAAATGCCGATTTTCTAAACATAACGTCGTCTGACAAAGTCACAACACGCACAACGGCTGTGCTGCGACTTCATTGAAAATGATTCACTCCGAGGGAAAGTTGGAAGCGACAAAATCTGTTTCTACTGTGCAGCTCTTACACATCAGTCAGCTGCCATGCAGATTAAATCATCTTTCATCATTCGTCCTGCATTTGAATGAATGTTCAGTCGTATAAAATAATTTCCCTTGCAGGATCAACGAAGTATTTCAAATTCAAATATAAATCATGAAAACAACCTTCGATATTAACTCCTTTCACGTCAACAGAAAACCTCGGCCCATTACTGCTGTGATAACAGCTGTCCATTTGCGAAAGTAATGGCACACAGTAACAGAAATTTGGCCTTGTCAGAGAGATTAGAATCCTTGTGTGCATACATATGAGGATTTAGAAAAAGAGAAATACAGAATGAAATGTTCTGTATCCTGTGACCCTGGCAGCACTCTCTGATCCTTTGAGTGTATCTTCTGGTACAGCTTTGCTGGCTCACATATGCTCTGTTTTTAGCAGTGCTTCAGGATGTCATCACTGCAACTATCCACCTCATCTTTCTGTTTCTGAGATTTATTTGCCGGCACACTTGTGCAAAGCATTCTTTTGTTCTCTGGATTGAATCTCAGATGACACCGTCAGTTGCTGACAGCATTAATCATTAACAATTTTTCTCATGTCCTGTAGTGCTGGCCTCCCTTGCATTCATTCCCCCTCCCATCATCAGGCACCCTATCGTTCATGCTCATCCTGCATGTGTGGTTTCATGCTCATGCTTGTTGCAGCTCCTGTCTGTTATAGTTCAGACGGGCAGCACACTCGGCACGTCAGTCTTGCTGATTAAGGGAGTTTCAGAGCATCAGCAGCCTAAACGTCATCGATGGATGGCATGAGACCACTGATTTGACCCCGCTGTATGCCTCGCAGTTTTACATTGAGAAGATAAACAAGTAATTGGAAGGAAAATCCCCACAGAAGAGGTCAAATGATGACCTCGGTAAATGTGGAAATAAAAGTAGCACAATGAGAAAAGAACAGCTAAAAGCAAAGTAGTACAAAATATTCAGTCCATTTAAGATTTTTAAATTAACTAAAAAACTAAATTTTATTTTTTTGTCAGCTTGTTCTGTTTTCGATTACCAAAACCCCCTTTTTTTCCCTTTTTTTTGGGGGGGAGGGGGCAATTATCACTATCAAAATCAGCTACATTTGTTTTGCATTTTTCATCACGTATTTTCAAATTTTATCTCTTTTTTTTCCACTTTTTTGGTAAGCTATTTATTTATTTATGGGAAGAAAGTTTACTCATTATATTATCTCTTGCACAATGTTGAAAGTATATTTATTACTTTACTTGCTCATGCCCTGAAAAAATAATTGATTGACCTCCTCCTGCCATCAGCTACAGTTTGTGCTTTTTAGAAACTCAACTCAAGGACTGTTTCTAGTGTTGGTGATGCAAGCTGCTTCTGTTTCATTCCATTTGCATCACTTTTCTTCAAAGTAACTCACATTATAACGCTGAACTGGATAGTGAAGTCACACATGAAGGTCTTTTACTACGAGTACTTTTTGCACATGTAATGTTGCCAAGAACATCATTAAGAAGAACCTATGAAGATTCTTTGCGGTTGAACAATTTTGGGCCTTATTTTGCCTGGCCATGGCCTTGACTTGCTGTGCAGAAGGCTGTGAGTCTTTGATATCCTGGCAAACTAGTGACCACTAATGTGTGCAGAAACCAAAACGGAAAAAAATCTCCTAGCCTGATTTGACCCGTTAAATAAGCAGTGTGCTACTGGCACACCGGCTCAATTTTGGCTCCCTTGCTTCAGGAGCAGGGAGTTATTTTTCCTACACACAATCACATGCACGATGTTGGACCTTGTTACCGGTCATATCACACTCGTGCAAAAAGCACTTCCTTCTCCCACATTCTCTCCTCACATTACCTATCATCATCCAACCCCCACCCCCCAGTCCTGCAGGGAAAATATATCGGTGTCCTCTCATATTTAGTGTACCTGTTTTCCTCCCCGGGAATTCTTACTGTAGATGTTTCTAGATGCAGGAATAAAATACTACTGGTCATCTTATTAAGAGCCGCTTGTTCATTGGCAGCTGTTTGAAGTTGTCATAGTAACTTGCTTCATCACATAACAGCAAGATGAGCTTTGGACGTCCTTATCTGTGCCTGAAAGCGGTTTCTGCTTCTTTGGATTTTAATCAGATATATTTGTCATGTGTATGTTTGCTTTTCCTCACATACTCATGACAGAATTGGCCCTTAAGAACTTTCGTCAGACCCTGGCGTCCATTACATACGACTAAATTGAACAAGCTAACGGCTCTTAAGAAGATGGCCAGTAGGCGTAACACAAAGACATCAATCCCTTTCAGTTATTTTGAAGGGGGTGCTACCTGTAGCTATGGTGTATTAAGTGTTTTATCTTTGTACATGTTTCTGTTTTCTTTTTTTTTTATACATCGTTTTTATGTTTTTGCAAGCAAATATTTGTAAGGAAGAATCATAACTTTTAATCTTAAATCATGCTGGAAAGCACATCATTTTATTGTACTTTTATTTAAAAAGTATATACGTTTTGATTTTAAATCGGTGGTTTGGTGAAATCTTTTGGTTTTTATTTTAGGACGTTTTCATATTGTATTTTTTTACTCTTAACATTGCTTTCTGTCCATGTTAACACATTACCTGTACAAATCAAAGAACGAGCTGGGAAACTTTAAATAGATGTAAAAAAAAAAAAAAATGAAAAAAATAAATGTATATTTAATGGAGTAAAGTTTGCTTAACATGATGAGAGATAAATTGTGTAAACTAATCATAGCCACAAAGTGTTTTATTCTTTGTTCCTAATACTATTTAATAAGATGTTACAGAATGTGCGCCGTCTTTTGTCGTCATTGTTTGCTCAATCCAGTTTTTCCGAAGGTTTATCAAAGAAAACGGACAAACTAGCTTTTTAGGTTTTGTAAACGGTCAGCTTCTTTCACCTCTTTCTCATCTCGATGGCAGAAGTGTGCTGGTGCTGCACCAAAATCTGTCACCCGTCAGATTGTGACCCTAAAAGACTGTTGGTTGTCAAATTATCACAAAGTTCCAATGTTTTTCTGATATTTGACCTTTTGTCTTGCAGCACATTAGGATAATGTTTTTTAAATTGTGTATGTGGCATTTTTTTCTAAGTGCTGATTTTCCTCGTCCAGGTCATTCGACCAGGAAAGATAAAACAAAACATTGCAATGACAAATAAAAAATTGTAAATCTAAACAATGGTGTAAAAACACGACTTGTGTGATTATAATTTAGGTAAATACTTTGGATATGTATTATGTGTCAGATTATATAATATATACAATTTTGACTTCTCACAGTTTAGTAAATTGAGATATTGATGAACATTTTTTTATTGTTATTTCTCAGGTTTTATTCGTCTTGTTTTCTTCACCTGACTGACTTGGGTTTCTATATGTCCCACATAGTAAAATGATTAACTTTAATACTCTAGGTCAGTGTTTCCCAACCGGGTGTATGCGTACCCCTAGTGGTACGCGAGGAAACTGCAGGGGGTACGTGGAATTCTAAGGTGACAAGTAAAAAAAAAAAATCCGTCAGAAATGATAGTGCGCGATTAGTTTCCCTTGATTTAAGTTAAAATTAAGAAAAAGTCTGAGAATTAGATGTTCAAATTAAGGAGATGAAATAGTTATTTTCATTCAATAATCAGTTACGTTCTACTTTTGAAGGATCATCAGCACGTATGAGTGAGGGGGTACTCATGGTAGGACAAAAAGGCTCAGGGGGGACACAAGACAAAAAAGGTTGGGAACTACTGTCCTAGGTCACACTTTGAAGCTACAAATCGTTTGCAGTTGGGACACTAAAAATAATTTGTACTTTTATTTGCGCTTCCAGTGTCTTTGGTGTCCATTGAATGACATTGGTGGACAATAGCTGGTAGACAATAGCCTTCACCATTTTTAGGGTTAAAAACGAGATTAAAGCAAGCATATTAACAAAAGATACCACCCACTCCTACTCGTCATTTAAAATTCTAGAATATGTAAATGGAAATATTTTTTTGTTTCGCAAGTTGAGCTGTTGGACACAAGGTGTCTCCTACTTCAGAATGAAGTCCATTCTCAGGGTCCTCATCTAACGTTGGAAGACTTGGGTAAGTTATTTGATAAATACTTAATGCTTTAACTGAAGTGTTAAATGTGACCAGAAAATATAGCTCCTCTCCCCTCAGGTCAGACGTTCAGCACAAGGTCCTGAATAATAGCCAGCGTCTCATTATTCACCGTGTGCGCGGCTGCTCCTGCTATTGTCTGCGTGTTTTCATTCATCTCCGCACGCAGCGCGAACAAAGGGGCGTCTGGGTCGCGCTCTGATTGGCTGTCAGCCGCGACGCTGCTCCGCGAGCTCCGCCACAACAGAACAGATGGACCGCTCGCGCTCCAGCTCCTGGATGCACGCGCCCAACTGAGAGAGTCGAAACGACCGGAGGGGAAGCGAGCACACCGAGGAGTTCACCGCTGACCGGCAGATTCAACGTTACGGAGGAGGAAGACACCCGGAGAGCCTGTTTTGGTGAGTCGAGAGAGGATCCCCTAAACTCCGCAGGAACCAGGCGGCGGCGTCGTGGCTGAGGAGGCTCATCATGATGTCTGTGGGTGGATGTATGGACGGGGTGTAGTTAGCAAGCGTGATTGTGTACAATTAAATGCGCTTAAAACGTTTTTAACGCAAAACAGCCACAGTCTCTGGTTCATAAAAGCCAAACGACCACCTAAAGACTGAAAATCTCGCATACGTGGTGAATTGTCTTCCCATGCAGGGATGCTAGACATGCTCCAAATCACTTTATATGATGTTCCAGTCCAGACCTTTACCAGAAATGGATGGTAAATCCGTATTTATTGCTTTACATTTGGTGGCTAAATGGGAGAGTGCGTGGCTTTGTATCAGTAAAACAGGTTACATAACAAGCAATAGATAGTTAGGATTCCTTCCAGCACACACAGACTGCCCAGACAGAGGCAGTGCTGGAAGAAAGACCATCTGCCAAAATGTTTTGATGTTTTACACTGATTTTTATTAGCTAGCATACTTTTAGCTAAAGCTTTTTATAAAAGCCATGTAGTAATTAATAGTTTTATTAAGATCCCTTCTTGTTCCAACTTGGTGATCTGATTTAATGGTTACTTTGGAGTTGTGATTAATATGCAGACTAACCTGCTGGACATAAATGGAGTGTAAATTATATGAGAATCATCAGTTTAACAACATTACAAACCTACAGACCCCAAAGTTAGATTAACGTTAAATCAACACCTGAGAGATTGATGCTCGTCTTTAAAAAGTTGCCTGAGAGAGGTTAGAATAGTTTCAGCGTGACCTGGACAATCATCAGATTTTCTTCTGAAATCATGGCTGGCAATGTTTCTGACAGCCTCAATACGTCTAACAAGAAACAGGCAAGAGAAACTATTTTTGGCTCGGTGTTCCTGGGTTAGTTGCTGGAGCTCAGATGTTTTTGGTGTTGCTATGACAATGGGGACAATAGCGAGGCAGAGCTGTAGTAATGGGGAGGGTGGGTTTGAAAGCTGACTGGAGGTGCTTTTTGAGCCATTTGTCTCGGCAAAAGACAGAGGCAAGACGACTGAGAACAAGCAGACATGTGTGTCAATGAGAGAGTGGGGGGATAGAGGGAAGTCAGGAAGTTGTGGTCATGAGTTTTAATCGCGGGGAGGATGGCCTTTTCTCTTTCACTGGGAAGCACCAAGAGGAGAGCTTGAATGGGACAAGCAAAGAGGCAACAGAGAGGAGGAACTTTTCTAATCATAAGAATTGGACTGCTGCTAACAAATAGCACTGCTGTGGTGTGTGGTCCAAAATACTGAGCAGATGAGAGCGACTGAGACTTTCGGTCCCATAGATGGAGACTGAGGGACTGGCTGGCGCTGTAATGGCACACAGGGGAATTCAGATGGCCACTGAATTCTACATTGGGACTGTTGTCCGGTGAAGAATCAAGCTCTCTGATCTGAAACAGGACTCGGTCAGATGTGGGTCAGTACAGCAACATTTATATTTCATACAGATAAATTCCCCTGAGACAAAGTCCTCTGGTTTGCCTTGAGCTGATAATATTTTGCTTATACTTTAATTCATGTAGTGAGAAGTAATGCAAATGCTGAACAGGGTGTACAAAAGGTCAATTTTCCTTATGAAAACTGTTTTCCATCAATTAACCAAACATGGTCTGCTGTTGTAGAGCTAATGAGTACTGATAAAATACTGATAGTGTTGTCTTGATTACTATTTCTTTAATCAGTTTATTCCCGATTTAAAGGAACAGTGTGTAGGATGAAGTGAAATCTAGAATATGATCATCGGACTAATCGATAATGATATTATTTAAAATTGCTAGTCATGATATGAATATGTGGTATGGAGATATATACCATATGGGAGGAGAACCCTGCTTGATTTTGAGCAGCAGACACCCCTTTAAAGATGCTAAAAGTACATCCTCATCAAACGCTAATGATGACGTTGCACCTCACAGGGTGCAACTCCAATCTGGTTGTGTGTAATACTGAAGCAGCAGCTTTATAGGTTAAATGCCCAGTTTGATCTTTTTTTCTTGGGCCTGGGGGGGGGAACATCAGGGAAGAATCAATTTCTTGTTATCAGATTAGCTGACTTAAAGTTCAGTTGCTTTGTGACTGGCCAGACAATCGAACATTGACCGCATCTGTCTCGGACCACAACCACCATGCATAAAGGAGTCTACAAGCACGGCCTCCCCTGGGCCAGACTGCCGTATGAAAGACAAATGATCTTCATTGTGAAGGCCAATCGCCAGCTTTTCAGCTTGACAGGGCTTTGGTATAGGTGCTGAAATATTGATAGACCTTGGCAGAGGGCTCGGCTGATTAGCGTTTAATATTTAATTCGCCCACGATAACGGAACACAGTTGTTTCAGAGATTGACAGCCTCAGATTATTTATCAGCAAGGTGTGTTTAACTGTTGTATTTATCTGAGCGGCAGCTTCTGATCCTGACGGTGTAAACTGTTCAGGAATGTGTCTGATTTCTGCTCCTGTCTAAACTCCGTCTGGGGGGAGGATAATTCATCTGTCTTGCTTGAATTGAGGAAGTCTTGGGCTACGTGAGGGCCAATGTGAGTTTCCTGTGTAACTGACTGAGCACAGGAGGAAGTGATATAACGGAAGGGGAGCACTTCCTTTTAACACTCTTGTTTACCGCCTGTTTGCTGTTGCAATCACAAGACAAAACCCAGTGGGCTGCTTGAAACAGACTCCTGGATGACGAGGCTGCTAATACCTGCGGTTACTATCAGTCTCTACCTGTCTATGGCTTCCTGGGTGCCCATCTGGTAACTAAACAAGATCTTTTTATGGATATACAAACTATATTTAGATGGTCGCTTTCACATGCGAACATAGGGCTTTAAAAAACTTGAACTATCCTTCAATCTTTCGTCAGTAGCTGTGCTATAAAGACACTGAATGTGTTGTGATACTGAAAGTAAAATACTGCTTTAAGAAAGAGGGTTTTCACCTATTAAATGTAGATTTAAAGGGTCATTCAAGTGATTTAGCTTATCTTCTAGATATCCTAATTTTCTGATATTCTAAAAAAAACTAATATTCACACTAAATAAAATGTCTAAACTCAGATCTTGCGTGTTTGAGATGAATCCTCTCGGGCGAGTAGTGGCATGTCTTCAATTCTTTTGCTCTCTGTACAGAGAAAAATAAATAAATATATGACCGTCAAGCGCACATAAAGGCTTCAAGCAGCCGAACTGATTGGACTCAGCAGGTGGTCCATGTATCCTGCACCTGTTCGTGTCCTTCCAGAGGCTTCTGTGGAGACACAAAGACACTAACACGTGTTCAGTCCTTCCGCCGCAAGGGAGACAAAACTGCCTTGATGGCAGAAAGCCATTTAAAGCAGCTGCATGTTTGTAGGCATAAGAGAGAAGGACGTAAAGAGAAGATGAAAGGGGGGCGGGAAGGAAAAATCTAGGCAAGAGGAGGAAGAATCTGACATACCAAATGTTTGGATTGTGTGCTGAGAAATAATATTGGTGGAACTTTTTTTCCCGTCTCAGTATCAGTAATTGAAATGGAGTAGATGTGATCTGCTATCATTGTTTGCTCTCTGGCGCTTCACCTCCTCCTCTTCCTTCAAATACTGCTCTCCTCTTCGTGTCTGCTGGCTGCTGGTCATGAGGAGTCATGAGACTGAACCCGGTGGATGAAAATGATTATCTGTCTGTGTTGTTTCTTTGTCTCGCAGCCCCTCTCATGCTCGCTGAGAATGGATGACGCACAGAACGGGGTTCAGATTGGAGAGAACAAGTTCATCAGCAAGTAAGGATGAAACACCAAACTGTCTCACAAGAATGTATAGTCACACCAACACGTATGTATATGGATATATATATATATAGATATATATATATATATATCAGAAAAAATCCATGAATATACTTTGCTAATGATGTCAGCAATATCAGCTGGCATCAATATAAAGATATGATCATGTAGTTTCCTTATAAACTTTCATGTAATATTTACCTTCCGCTAATAATAGTTAGCATTAGGTTGTGGGTGAAGCATAAGTGACGGTGTCCACTTCCATTGAAACAAACAATGAAATGCTAACTTCCTTAGCATGAGTGATGCCATCAATTCACCAGTCGATTTCTGTCTCAACACTCAACAATGGTCACAAGGCCACATATATAATATAACTGCAGGATCAATGGCGCAGCTGTCTTGTCAAGCCACCGCTCCTCTGCTACAGTGACTCACTGTTGCCTCTTAGGAAAGTGCTATTATGAGAAAAGTCAGTGCTTGCTATTCCTGCCGCTGACAGATTATGCCTTTTTTAAGTTTCCAACCACAGCTTTGGATGCACCATGTAGATCAACCAATATGTTAACTTACTGTGACTTCTCTTTCGGAATTATTCCCTCTAACTGTGCTGAAATATACTGATCCGATGGCCACCTGGAAAATGTTGACTCAATTTGGCTAGAAAAAAGTGAAATCAGTGGTATGTTCCTTTCTAAATGGTATTTCCTCTTCATCTCTGTCTCCAGGACAACCATCCTCTCACATCTTAAGACGTACAACCTCTACTATGAAGGACAGAATCTACAGCTCAGACACAGAGAGGTTGGTTTATCACTCGTTTTATTTTTGCTTGCAGTCACCTGCAATTTAATATCCATTGACTCTGAAGCCCAAAGGGATAATAACTGTCCATTGTGTGTATTTGTGTGTGTGTGTGCATTGATCACAGCTCCTCTCTCCTAACAGGAAGAGGGGGAGCTGGTCGTTGAAGGATTGCTGAACATCTTTTGGGGCCTGCGTCGACCAATCAGGCTTCAAATGCAGGATGACCACGAGCGGATTCGACCGCCTCCCTCGTCTACATCCTGGCACTCGGGTTGCAATCTGGACAGCCAAGGGTAAGAGGTCCAGACAGATCTAGTTACACCTCGCTGACCGGAAACGATGATACACTGTCGGTCAGCTGGGGGGAAAATATAGATTATGTCTTGTTGGCCTAATGAGAAATCACAAAGGACTTAATGGTTCTCAAACGAGTGTCCTTACTTCCTGTAAATGTATGTTGACATTATGTCATGTTGCAGATTTAATTACTTTACACAAAAACACACTCCACAGGTGGCTAAATCTTCTGAACTTAATGAAAGTGTTTTCATACTTTCATTTTCAGTGAAATAATGTACAAAATATTTTCTGCTGCATCCTCTATAATTTTTCAACGTCATCTTCTCTTCTCTGTTGAAGTTCCCCAAACAACACAGACGGTCAAGAGTCGCCACAACAGAATCCACCGACAGTGGAGTTGACGCCACCTGACAGCCAACCAGAAGGCAACGGTGTGATGGAGGAGCAAGAGGAGCAGGAGGAGGGTGAGCGGATTGACAGTATAAATATGATATCATATATATAACTGTTGCATTAGGCTAATAAAATCAAATTAGTTTAGCTCTAAATGAGAACTGCTGCCAAATCTATAATTAAGTCTCAGCTACTTTATATAAATATACCCGCTCTGTCCAAAATGGCAACTTCTCTCTCTCTCTTAACCCTTTGGTTAAAGATATACTAGCATCGTATTAGGCTGAACGCTTCTGCTTTCTGATTGGACAGACGACAATGATAGCTCAGTTCAGCTGCTCAGGACCAAGAGTGACGCCGGGGTGTTGAGACGAGGCCAGCGGCGCTCACCGAGTGACCAGCGCAAGATTCGACGCCACCGCTTCTCCATCAACGGACACTTCTACAACCACAAGGTAATGCAGCTCCGGGTGTCTGTCATTGGCATCATTTCTGACGGGATTATTTTACACAGATACCTGTTTTACCTGTAAACTAAATTCCCTCTCTAATGTGTGTATCCCTGCAGACGGCAGTATTCACTCCTGCTTACGGCTCAGTGACTAATGTCCGCATCAACAGCTGCATGTCGACGCCTCAGGTGCTGCGAGTTCTTCTGAACAAGTTTAAAATTGAAAACAGCCCTGATGATTTTGCGCTCTACCTCGTCCATGCTAGTGGAGGTGCGTGTGAAGCAGAAGCATTCTTTAAGTACTCGTGTAATTTGTCGTGTTTTTCTCTGTTAAGTGTGTATGTGGATGTGTTCATGTTGCAGAGCGTGCGAAACTGAAGCGGAGTGACTATCCCCTGGGGCTGAGGATAATGCAGGGTCCCTGTGAGCTGGTCTGCAAACTCTTCCTCATGGAGGAGGATCTGGGTGAAGAAGTCACATATGATGTAAATCATTCCACCGACGGGAGTCTGACACGTCACATGAGCCACATGTTTCCAATTGTTTTGAAGTGCTTAATCTTTCTCATTCATTCCAATAGGTGGCGCAGTATATCAAGTTTGAAATGCCTGTCCTGAAGAGCTTCATCACCAAGCTGAAGGAGGAGGAGGACAGAGAGGTGCAGAAGCTCAGGAGAAGGTGCGAGACGTGTTAATCATCTGTTCTTGTCTTTGTGGGGCTCAGCTCAAAGTTGCCCCAGCAACTGTTCTGAAGTTCATTAATTGTCTTAGAGAAGTTTGCAATTATGGTACAATTTGTCTTCACTGACACAAGCGTATGTTCTTTCTCTATCTGCTTGTACTTGCAGGTATATCCACCTGCGGGGTAAAATTGAGAAGCAGCTCGGCTGTCCTCCAGAGGGGGCGACGTGTATGTGAACTGTGAACAACCTTTCCCAGAATTCAACCTCCTCCAATCAACCCTGATCAGGACAGTGACCAACAATCAGTTGACAAAGAACCCATGTATGTGTTATAGCGATCATCCTGCTTCTGTGTTGGATCATGTCCCGGCTGTTAACTCAAACAGGTTATATTGTGTGCATGTTGAGTCGGAGAGTCTCAGCAACAGTCTCAAAATACTCCGACCGTTGTATCACTGGCTTGTATTAAGTCCTCGTCTTCCTTTCACAACATCTAGTAAGCACAAGGAGGCATTCCTCTTGTCCTCAGTAATCATCAGCAGTCTGCAGCACCGTGCAGAATGTGATGCCTTGTCTTCTGTCTTCCCCCCAGAATCAAAATCAATTTAAAGCACAAACATGATTTCTTCAGAGAAGTGCCTGTTGTAAAGTTTCTCCAAGCACAAAAATACAAATTATGATTGACAGCTATCACTGTATGAATAATGTAGCCTGAGCATAAAGGCTGACACCGTCCATTCCCACAGTGCACCGGGTGCCTTGATGTTCCCTGACAATTTGTTAATTATAGTAATTAAGGGAATTAAATAGACCCCCGCCCCTCTATTTCGTTGCAGCAGAGGTTCACTGCAGAGATGGTTGAAGGCTGCGAGAACAGACCTGATCGGTTTATGTTGACAAGTTGTCTCTGCAGGCCTTCAAACTGAATGTGAAAGACATTTCAAGGTATCGTTTAACATTTCAGAAAAGACACATTCGCTTTCTTGTCAGTTGACGGGACTGATAACTGATCAATAACAAAGTATTGAAACATTCCTTCGTCCATCCCAATCGATACGATTTGAGCCTCTTTTGTTTACAAGATGTCATATTGAGATTTTAAAAGCACAGATGAACGATTTTCATCCCCGACACAGTGACTCCTGGTACACGATGGACTGATTGTTTTACCAACAAAGGCGGGTTCAAAAAGCACAACACAACAGTGGAACCCACCAGACTGTGAATTATGCTGGTGATTTGTCTTTGATGGAAGAATGTTGTTAAAATGTAAATCAGCATAGTTGACCTCCACATGTACAGAGCGTGTGCGGATACACTGCCAGTGAAAAGTGTTAGGAAAACCTCAATTTTTCCAGTTTGAATTGAAATGTAAGCCTGAGAGCTGCCCCACCTGCAGACTGCAGGAGTCTCCTAGAACTGATCCATGCGTACATGAACTCTGCTAAGCTGCTTGAAGCTGTGAGATCTGTTGAATCTCAGCAAAGGGTCTTCTGGTTCTGATTGAACATCCGACCTCTTCCCGTCAGTTTCCTCCACTTTCCAGCAGCTTTTTGATGCGGAGGGAAACTGTCCTCGTTGGCTTTCTTTGTAGGGAAGTGTAATATTTCTATACTCCTGTTGGCCTACATTTCCCGCTTACTTTCATACAGTGTCGGTTATTGGCTGGACTGAACTAGAAAAATTGGGGCTTTTATAAAACCTTTTGACCTGTGGTGAACCTTCTTGTATCTGTGTCCATACGGCCGTCCAGCATCCGAAAAAGCTGTTAAAAGTGTGTGTATGTGAGTCGGAGAGTGTGCATGTTATATTTTTCGGTGACTCCTCAGCATTGCCTGCTTTTGTATGATTTCTTTCTACAAACTAATGAATGAATTTTAGTCTTTGAAATGTTAATACATCATGCTACGACTTGTTATTGTTTCGTACGACGATTGTTATTTAATAAAAAAAAAAAAAAGCTGTCTTGGGAAAAAGATATGCAAACATACAGTATTGAATCCGTCATCTCTCCCCTTGTCAGGCGATGTGAAGATGTTCACATCATGTCGTATAAAGCGAGGTAGATCTTCCCCCTGTCATCATCAGACAAAGCTGCTCTGGTTTAGTCACTCAGTGGGCAATTAAATAATTAAATCAACATTTGCAATACACACACGCATACAGTCTGGTATTTATGTCTGATGTCAGTACAGCAGCTTAGGGACCCCTCAGCCAATGAGCTGGTTCGAGACACTGATCCACTCTGTGTGACTTAGAACGTCTGAAGGGTAACAGGCTGACCCTGAAACACACCTCCAGTCCGGCGCTGCTCACACACAACATCACCAGAACCGCATCGCTGCTTCACCTCCTTCTCCAACAACAGGTGAGCTCATTTTCATAAAGACTGAGATTATTGTTTGAAATTAAGATGTGGAGAGCTGAAACAACGAATCAACCCGTGGATTGATTTACTATCTGAACTCAACTAATGATGACTATGATTGTGATCAATAGTTTATAGAAGTTTTACAGCGTTCCAAAGTTAGGATGTCCTGGTTTTTATCTGTTTATGAATATATTTATATTTCATACCTGGTTTATTAGCATTTATAGTAATATGTATTAAACAGATTGATCAGACATTACTGTATATTGGACTCAGGGAAACTACTTCCACTGTTTTTTTATACTTTATAGACCAAACAAGATATTTTGTTTCTTCCATTAAGCAAAAATGAACAGATTATTTGACAATTATTCGTCAGCAGCACTAAAGAGGTTTGTCTTACTCATATTAAACCGCTCTGATATTTTTCTGTTCAGTTCTTTTCTCATGTACTGTAATTTTCTTGTTGGAAACAATATTGAATATTTTCACTATTGAGCAAATTCGAAGCTAAAAAGCCCAAAATATGTTTCGAATTGCATCACATATCGAAAGACTTTGTCATCTTTGTGAGCCTGGCTGAGTGTCACTGGATTATTCTCAATCTGAGTGACCCAGTGTAATTATAGCTCAACTCATTTTTAAGAGGACAGATTAGCGTCTGTGTACAGTTTGTTGACGGCAGAGCAAACGATGAAGTGCTGCTCACACCGGGTCAACGTGCCCATTATTTCATCAGTATTACATTATTGACAGATATAATAGTCATTTCAACAATATGGAAGAACAAAATTCAATTTGAAGTTAGTAAATCTGGAACCATGTATCTTCTTATTTGTGTGCATGTTAGTCAAGCAATGAAACTGTACAATTATCTTCTTTTATTATTTGCTCTTTCATTCAGGAATATTTGAGGTTAAATATTCCAAATTATTTTATTCACACAGTGATCATTCGTGAAATCGCATCAAGCAGATCCCAATTAAAGGTATTAGAGATTATTAAAGCTATCTGATCCCATGCAGGCCAAGTGGTGCTGCAGCTGTGATGGCGCTTGTGTAAGATGCGTCTCCCAAAGCTGGATTAAGAGCTGTGATCTGTACTGCTCTTTACTTATCGCCAGTATAAACATACCACGCGTCAGGACAAAAGCTGCGATGGGAACATCTCGTCAGAGTGTTTGTGTGTGAGCATGTTGAGCCATCGCTGTCACTTATACTTGGCTGTCAGATCGAGCACAGGGATTTGTCATTATCTGCATGAAAATTCAACATACGTCCTGATTTTTTCAAACAGGTACAGTATGTTGTATAACAGTTTTGTTAAATGAATACTTTCAATTTTGATGCCAGAAAATGTAGTTTGCTGGTATTTTTTTTGCATTGAATGCAAGACTCATAATGAACAACTCATCTAGTGACCATGCAGAAGGTTCCAGGCTTAACAAATCCCAGCCAATGTTTATCTATCATCCCCTCATGATGTCTCCTTTGTATTGTTGCCACAGGATAAAAGAATCATGTCCGTGCTGCAGAAACTCTCCGTCACAGTGCTACTCTGTCTGCTGCTCTTGGCCACACTGTTACCCAGCTCTGAGGCCCGGCGTGGAGGTGGTGGCTTTGGCCGAGGCGGTCGAGGAGGCTTCAGCCGGGGCTGGGGCGGTCAGGCCTACAGACCGGTCCAGAGCAGTGGCCCCAGTGCAGGCAAAGTAGCTGGAGCAGCAGCAGCAGGTGCCCTCGGAGGGTCAATGCTTGGGTCTGCCTTGAGCCGCCCTGGGTATGGTGGAGGGTACGGTGGAGGGTATGGTGGAGGGTTTGGTGGGGGTTATGGAGGATATGGAGGATACGGAGGGGGGTATGGCTACCCACGATATGGCGGAGGCTACGGCTCCAGGCAAGGCTATGAGTCAGAGGGCTCTGGGGATATGGAATACTACACTGGTGCGTCCAGCGGGCCCATCTACAACAGCATCATTGTTGTTATTGGCTCCCTGACGTCCCTGCTGATGGGCCACTGGATGGCAGTCATGTAGAACTGGTCACAGAACGAAACCCTGACTAAGAACAACCCATCACCTGACAGCAGACAGAACTATTTCTGGTATAAAGTCCAATACAACCTACAAAATGACCCTTGGAAAATGAAAAGCTCATCAACACTGAGACTCCACAAAGAACGGAAGAGGACTTTTGCCCAACTAATGATGAGATCTTTGAGTTAATTTAACTTGACTGTCTGCACGGTATCCCACCTTCTCACCTCTGCTTTTATCGTTGCCAGCATTTTTATTTTGTTTATTTCTTGTCTTGGTGGAGATGACATTAATGATGGGGATGTAGCTGACTCCAGACGTTTTCTGACGAGCACACATTCTGCATAAGCAACCTGTGAAGATAGTGCAGGAGTAAATTAGACCTGTAAGTCTACCTCAAGAAGTAATGGCGGAACCAAAGTATAAGAGCAGCTAACCCTTGTATGATAATGCCATTTCACAATAGGCTATTATGTTAAGCTTATTAGTACAATGCTTGTATAATTAATTCACGTTATGTTTTTTAACACATTTTGTAGACTGTAAATAATGAAAGCTGTGCTTCCCTGTTTAAAATTATATTTAAGTAAAGAAATTTGAACCAATATTTGTGTTTAACTTCTTTATTCTGAGGCAATGATGGAAAAAGAGTCCCCCGCAATTTTACATTGCACAAAAAGCGGGATGATGGTCCGCAATATTCAGCACGTTGTTCGATGCCAGCAGTTTAAGACAAAGTAAACACAGCGGTCTTTCCTCGTCTCCCACCGTAGATACAGTGAAGACACGCGCTACATACGCTACGTCAAATTTCCTGGTCTCAGCTTTCGGGTGACTTTTGTTTGTCTCATTTTCTTCGTCTCTCTCCGCGTTTCTTTTCAACCCTGTTAAATATTTTTCCAAGGTATCTCTTGAGCGTTTGTTCAGTGCACTTCATAGCTCCTGCTCTGTGCCGTGTGCGCATGCGCCGTGCAAAGAAACCCTGCACCGAGCTGATACTCCCTGCAGCACTCCGACAATGACAGCGCCACTGCCGCCTAGTAGATGTGCTTTTACACTTTATTTTAGTACGGCAAAAAAGTAGGGCAGAGTAAACATGGTGGTTTGGATTCAAGTTGATTCAAGTTACATAGTTATTTTAATAAAGTGCGGACGCGGTGGGACGCGGTTCCCACGCGGTGGCCGTGCGGCGCCCACGCGGTGTTGTCGTACCATGAGTACCCCCTCACTGATAGTGCTGATGATCCTTCAAAAGTAGAACGTAACTGATTATTGAATGACATCACATCACATCTCCTTAATTTGAACATCTAATTCTCAGGCTTTTTCTCAAATTTAACTTAAGTCACTCAATAAAAAAAAAAAAATAAAAATGAATATGTTGCCTTGGCTGTATGTGGAAATTATATTGTTTTACCACTTGTGTGGCCAAGCGACATTTTAACAAAACAAGTGACCGAAATGAAGTTCACAGGGATTATCAACAGAGACAAACTGGACACAACTGTAGGGGGTTTCATGGTTTTAATCAGGTAAACTCTGTCCTTTTATCAAACCATTTGCCATCGTTACAAGCATGGTAACTGGAAGATAATTGGACGGTAATGTAATTACTGAACATTACTGAACTGAAAAGCCTGCAGACAGATGACATGTCATGATGGTATTCAATGTTTTCCAGAACATCTCAGTTTGGCCCACTCTCACCACACACACTGAATGAACGCAAAGCAAGTTCCAAGGAGTGTCACGATGTACAAGATTAACTGTGGAACATCCTGTTCAATAAATGGAACAGAAAATCTACGAGCTGACACTCAGTGGCACAGCAGGAATATGAAACCACTTCAGTCACTCCCATTGTTTAATCGCTGTCTTTTAATCACACAGTACATAGTACCAGCAAATTTATCAAGTCAAAAAACCTTCCAGCAGATCAACTCAACAAGTCTGAGGATCTTCACATCAACATGACATCTCTCTCAACAGATGCGGCGTTGTTTGAAAGCACCAACCTGCAACTCAGGACAACTTTTGTTCCAAAAAAGCAAAAACAGACAGAAATGTTGCATTAATTACGTCCTGGGAAATATAGTTTTCTTAAATATGGCAGCAGAGCACAAGTCAATAAAGCAACTACTCTAATTCTTTAACACATTTCTCATGAGTGCAAACCTGTCTGAAAGATGAATGCTTTAATAGGTAATAATATGACTATTATAAAAGGATTCATTTGGATCAATAGGGGAGAGAAAGTGTGACATTCCACTAAAGAGAAAAGGTGCAACTGGGCGCTTTAAACACACGGAGGTGAAAGATGAAACCCAAGTAAAATCTGACGAGGTACAATATAGAAAATCTATGTCTTCTCACATAAAATGCAAACAGTAACCCAATCGCCCTTTAACCATAGGCACATTTTGTAAAACCAATAACACTAATCTTCAGCAGCAATTATCATTTTTTGCTTAAAAAAATATCCTTTCATTGTTGGCATCCACCTCCAGCAGGTGCCTAGGGATAAATAGCAATGAAGCAATGAAATCACTTACTCCAACAATGTCAAATGTATTAATCTGGGCTGGGGGAGTTCAAAAAATAACGTTAAACACATTACTATTTATACTGTACACATTAATGTGGTTAACCTTCCAATAACTTTAGCGTCATATATTTCTGGGATTGTAATAAAGCAGGATTACTTGGTGAATCAGTCTAATGCTGTAAATATACCACTTTTAGAAACACAAAAATAACATGTTTATCTCATGTGGGGCTTTACGTTTCTCTCATTAATAGTGTATCTTTTAGGCTAATATCAAGTATTTAATCTTTTTTCGTTCTAACGAAATTTCAGCGTCACAGTGTTAAAACACGATACATAACCTTAATATTCAAATAATATCTGAACATTTTACAGATTGTCTATTACCAGTGGAGGCAGACTTACCTTTACCACAGTCTCATACGAGTGTGAGGAGTGACCTCTCTCTGTCTCTCTCAATAGTACACCAGTCTTCATTTGCTACGTACAGCAGCTAGCGCCTACGCCATGTTACCCCGTTCAAGCGGGGAAAATAGTTTTAGGTTTAGGTTCAGAATGTGACGCTGATGTCTGTTGCAGCAAAGTCCAGCTCCTTGAGAAAGGACAATGGTGGAAATGCTACTGAGTCACGGTATTTCTTTCTCTTCTGTCACAAGCTGAACAGGAGTTAAAAGTGGCGCAAGTAAAACTGCTAACAAAGGGAAACCTAACAATTTCAGAACACAGTAGGCCTTTCGCATGGTAACTGTAGAAAGCTGCTGTTGTGATGCAAGACAGAGACGATACAATATACAGTATATTTACAAATTTACAGGAGGAAGAGGAGACCGTCTAGACCGAGGGGAGACACTAGCACGCCGGTGCCAAGGATTTGCCAGAGGTCCAAATGTTGCTTCCAGGACTGTAGATCAACTGATTCAAGCCATCCAGGGTCTGTTGGTCCTTAGACATTTCTAGCCGATGTGTCCAGCTCCAACAGAGTTAATATGACCGGAGTGCAGAAATATGAAAGCCGAAGGTTGGGGGTATGAGGAAGTGGCTCTTCTGATTGAGAAGAGCGAACAAGACTCTTGGATGAGTTTGATCATCTGCATGACAACGATTAAAGGAGACAGCAGATTCATCTCCTTCTGGTCCAAAGAGGGACAGGGGATTTCACAGGGGACCTCTAAAATAAATTTGGGGGGGCTGGGCTAAATAAAGAAAACCGTCAATGACTTGACATCTGACATCTACATCCTTGTTAGCCGTCTCCCCCCGAGGACACAGGGCTGTGTCTCTTCTTCAGTGGAGAGGCTCCTGCTCCTCCTCACACGCCGTTGGCACTCATCTTGCTCTTCTGGGAAACCTCTGTGGCTGCTTTAACCTGTGGACGAAGTCACAAAACAAAGTTAAGCTACAGTATATTCTGTAGTTTCCACTGACACTGCAGCAACATATGGGGGGGGGTCTTTGTTTCATTTCAGTTGGCATGACATCAATTTATTTCATGTTTATGTGTTTGATAGCTGACAGCTGATCAGTAACAAAGTCTGGGAAAGAGGGGAACACGACGAGACAAAGCTCCCCAACCAGACATTATAAAATCTGAGTCCGCTGAACCATCACATCTCTACATGCTCGAAGTTTCAACAGTGCCAGTACAGTACAGTGAAATACGTTCCAGAAATGGTGTGAAATAATATCACCAGTCCATCTGTTCAGAGAATAGGATTTGTATGCCGGGAAGCTCTGTGGCACCACGATAGATCATGTATAAAAAAAGGTATGTGGTGACATATTAAAAAAATGCCATGTGGATATTGCACTTGGCCACGTGATGACACGGACCAGTTGGGACTGTTCACCCTCCTGTAAGACAACCAGTCCTGCATGTATATAAGGGCTGGAAACTTAATATAATGGATTGACATTTAAACGACTGTTACATAAGACGACTAGCAACGTCATTCTTAAAATAAAGAGTCAAAGAGAGTGTCACAGAGCAAGCAAGAGAGAGAGAGAGAGGCAAGCTGAATGTAGCTTTTATAGAAACTGAAACCATCATAGTAATCTGAAATAAACTAGACTCATGAAAAGAGAGGCTGGAGGCTTTACAATGTGTTTTCTTGTCAAGATGTAAAACTAAGTGACAGCATGGTTGAAGAAGAAAAAAAAAAAAAAAAGACACTTGGAAGTGTGTGTGACAGAAATAGATCTATTTATCTGCTATTCTGAGAGCGAGCACAGATTAGATTTAAGTTGTTTAGATCTCATTTTGCCAGTAGCTTGCTCCATTTCTGATGGTTATACTGGCAAAAAACAAGTGATTTCTTCAGTCAACTTCAGTCAGATTCTAACTCGTTTCAAATTCAACATTGTACTGACGTAATGTTTTCATCCAGAATAGCTGCTTTTCCAGAATAGATCTGTGTCCCACAATGAGAGATTAGCACGTCATGTGGAAGATCAACGCCAGGAATAAGTAACTGGATTACACGAGTATATTTGGCATCCAATCCCTTACTGGTTTCTGTGGATAGCACAGGTACACTTCCAAAACAGTTATTTAACAACTCATAAGTTAAGGCAGCCAAAGTCAATAGTTAATAATAATGTATCCAATTACAATGTTTAATCTGGGAGGCGTTGGTCGTACTGATGAACCAAAGAGTCATTGACCAACTCGACAGCTTCATTCAGCTCATTGTTTAGCTGCAACTGTATTGTTTGGTGAACGTAGTGTTGTATTAGCCTCGGCAGTTAGGTGTTATTTCTAAACACACACAAAACTGTACACAACCTGCTCAGAACCCGACGTCCAACAGACTTAGTCAGCAACCAAGTGATTATTTGGTCCATAACTGCTGGATGTTTAACTAATTTGCAACGTAAAAAATACATACAAGTGGCGTGTTCAGAAATTGTTTCTACTGCCCCCAAGTGGCCAGAATAATACAAAATAGGTTCACAATTGGTGTTTGGTCCAAACATAAAGTTGGAAACCCGTTTAACCACTGGGGCAGGTTTCGCAAGCTGTATTCATTCCTCCTGCTCATGCTGGCCATGCTTATACCTGAGAGGTGTTGCTTTATTCAAATTGCCATTTTTGAATTTATGGTGCTTCCTAATATTTTATCCATCCCATCTATATGAATGAAGGTTGTTATTAGGAACACCTCTCAGTATAACCCACACCCAATGGTTCAATGTTTAATTGTATTCTTGTAACATTTCAGTTGCATTTGGCACACAAGCAATCAACACATCCGTCTCTGCTCACCTGAAGAACTTCAGCAGCAGTCAGAGGTTTGTCCGACACGAGGGGAGGCATGTTTCTCATTTCGTCCACCTAAAACAGAGGAAAAAAATAAAAATAAGACCATTACATTATATACTTAAGACTTTAAATCCTGCACAATATATAGACAGGTCTGTTTACAGCTATGTGGAGATGCATATTTCATAACGTATGAATAATCATCCAGCAGCCATCATGCCCTGCTGACCTGTAGTGCACTAGTTGACCCTTTACTGTGAGAAAGCAAATAATGCATTGTCCTGGACATATTCCCAAACAATTAAAGGAATACAGTTAACCCTTCCTTCTATTTTCCAAAGCTCTAGAGATATTTGTTTTTGGCCTACGCAGCTTCTGTAACCAAACAGTGGAGAGGGACTTCCCTCTCTCATCAATAAAGTCTCAGTTTATCTCTGTGTGTTGGAGGAGTGTACGGACCGGCCTGTCTTTGATGATGAGAGCAGGGTCTGCCAACATGTCAGTACTGACTGAGGTCGTGTTGGCTCCTGTATTCTCCGCTGGAGGAGGAGCAGCTTTCTGCAAAAGTAACAAAAATCTGATAAATAGATCACATCCCACAAAATACCTATGATATCTATTCTGGTCGCCAGTTGTTCAGGGGTTGTTTTTTCCCCATCCCTTAAGAAAAAAAAATGGTGCTCTATGTTTGAACTTTACTGCTCTGCAGGACTCTGAGTGGCGTTTGTATTCATCTCATGGCATGCTCTCCTTAAAACTGGGTGCAACACATTTGTGCACAAACATGATTCTGCAGCATCACACTTCATTCAGAAGCCAATCGTGGTCAAGCATGCAACAGACACCAGTGTGATGTGGAAACTGGAAGTCTCAGTACACACACACACTGAGAATTAACGTCGCAGTGAAGTACGGGATATCTTGCATCTCGCAGTTAAAACTTGATAGGGAACAACCTTGCATATTCATATTTTAAATTGGAGGAGGGATGCTATTTTATTTTATGATAAACTAGTTAATTGTATCTGTCCTGGGCTTGAAACACATCTGGAGGTGATACCTAGCTATGAAACTGTGACTGAACTTATCAAACATCAATGACCTCCAAACCAACCGTATATCAGGCGGAATGTTAATCTCTGTACCATTTTCCCTGATCTGTACAATCGAGTGATTATGCAATGCTTTGATCTGTAAGATTTTAAGTAGATTGTTAAAGTCGAACCTCTAGCTTGGGTACTGGCGGGATGACTGGGGGTTTAGGCTTGAGGTCAGTTAGGTACATGGCTCTGGAGAGCAGCAGCAGTGATGGAGGTACGTTCTCCTTCAGATGCAGATCCAGCCACTAGATGGAGGAGAACATACATTAATGGAGATTAGTCACTAAAGGTAAAAAAAAATGGAGGGTAATGCTATAGCTGTCAACCCATTTGTATTTTTATATTTAACAATATGTAAGTTCTAATAACCTTTAACATGTTTTCTTGTTAATCTTAGGAGTTATAAAGTTGAGAATTCCAGAAATCTATCAAGCCATCAAAGTCAAAAACAATCATTAAGTTGCTCACCTGCTGTATCTGCAGACGTAGCTGGTCCGTGGTGAGACCCAGAGATCTCATTCCTCGACTACGACACGCTGCCTGCAGCTCTGACACACTCATAGCTGCCACACCCTCTGCTGCAATCATCTGTATAGACATAAAAAATGATTCAAAAACTCTTTCACGAGTTAGAGAAAAGATGAGAGCTGCAGATGAAGGGCCAGTATCCGTCTCACCTCATCATCTGACTTGATGGTCCTGAGTTGCATCATCAACTGAAAACGCAACAAGTTGTTTGTGCCGATGGGCTGCAGCTCCAGCAGCTTACACAGAGCCACCAGCTGAGGCCGCTCGAGGTTCTCCAGCGTCAACTCGTCCTCAAACAGCTTAGAAAACCGAACAATGTCCTTTGTGGTGGGCTGCTCACCTGTGCCTCGCACCTGAAAAGGACAAAAAAAGATATTCCTGATTCATTGTATTTGCGTATTTTTTTGCCATTTTCCACCACGTTAGTAGTGAAAGAGAAGAAAGGGAATAACATGCAGACCGAAGGCCAGGCCACAGTGGTAATATTAGAATTAAAATATATTATATATCTATGACATTGTTTTATGGTACAAAACATTGGCCGGCATTATGGGCAAAAGATGTTTAACAAGTAATGACCTCTTAGGTCGAACTCAAATAGCTGCGTCATGCTTTTTTCAGTAATGTTAGACCTCAAAGGACCCTGTGCTGCGGTGGGTAACACTAACGTCTGCTTGTTTCCACGAAAACTACACAGGCCTCCTTCAATGTGAGGCGCCCAGGAATACAAGCAAATAGCTTTCAAAGTGCTGTGACCGAAGCAAAGAGATAAAGCATTACATTGTTTTAATTTACCTTCTGAACATAGGTGGAGAAGCGTTGCGTCTCATCCTCTGTCTGAGCCTTCGCCTTGTTCCTTCGAGCCATCTCAGCAATCGTCTCTTGGAGAAACTTGGCAAGTTCCAGCTTAGCAGCCAGCCCCTTCTTCTGCTTCTCCTCCTGCACAAACAATAGGTAAGTTATTGTTTGGTTTGACTAGTACGTCACTGGATAGCTAGAGTGTGATGAAATTATACATAGCCTCCTATGACTGGCCTCTTCGCTTCAGACCTAAACTACAATATGTGTTAAAAAGAGCTGAATTGAGCAGCATCTCTATATTAATAATGGCAGTATATTTAATATATACAACTTTACAACATTATCAAATGTAAACGGAACGGACGCTTACTGTCTTTCATTTACTAAATTCTAAGTTAACAAATGGAATTTTGTGATGTCAGAAACAATAGAACAACTTAAAGAGTTTTCAAAAAAACGCTGCTCACAAAGTTTTTAAAACGTGCTGTGAGCTCCAGCCTCCAAAGACAATTGCTGAGATAAGATAAGTCAGCTGTCTACATGGCCAGACGTATTCTGTGCAAGAGCCATATCTGTAGTTACATAATCAGAATGAACCCTGTGGAGGGGCAATTTGGCGGCACAGTGTGTCTGCCTGTCTGTGTGTACTTGTCCTCATGCCTTTTTGGACTCTGTCTCGAAGGTGGAGGGCAACATCTCTGGGAAAAGCTTAAGGAAGACTGGAAGAAGGAACTCCATGAATGGAACGATGATAAACACCATGAAGGGCACCAGACGGAAGAGGTCAGCGCAGGTCCTCATCAACTGTAAAAAGCAAAGAACAAACAAGTTAGCGTGTCATCAAATGTGGCTTGCAACACGGACCAGTATTCATTACCAGTTTAAGTTATGTACCATTGCATAAATAACTGTGGGTGATGGGTACTGCCATGGCATTAATGTCAGCCCAGACGGCGATACGTGTGTCAGCACAGAAAATCTGATTCATGTGATAGCCCAATATAGTTTTGGCCAGCATACACATGCTGCTGGCTCAACACACCAAATTATCACCTGGGCAAACACTTAAGGTATGTCCTTGACAGAGCCAGTCTTACATTAGGGTGTAATATCACAAGGCGATTCAGTACAGTGACTGAGCACGTTTGACCCCCAAAGTCCAGTTTGTTTGATGAGTATGAAATGACCTGCAGCAGGGCCGGCTGCAACAGGTGGACTGAGGTACTGATGCAGGGCTGAGCATGGTATATCCATTTGTACATGTAACTCAGTACATAGTGTACAAAACTACAGAAACAATAGGAGTTAGCAGGTTCAACCCCTGAAGTGTGAAATAAACAGAAGCTAAAGCTCGCACAATAAATCAGCAGGTGTGTGTCAAATATTGGTATTAGCTTCCAGATATCGGTATGAGTGGAAATGTTGGACAGATAAAATAAAATATGAAACTACATAACTGAAAAGCATTTAGAAATTATTTGGAAACGGTCTATTGCATATTTGGCCTTACAGTGAGCAATGAGCAAAGTTTTTTTTCACTAAAATGTTGGGGACAGTCCATCTTGATACTCCTAAATAATAATCATCATTGGGTAAAACTGAGGTGGAAATATAGATTTAAAATGTGACCTGGGCCGCATTAAACTAATTTCCTCCTGTTATATGTAAATACGTGCCCATTAACGCACCAACAGCGACATATTAATTATAATAGGTGGTGAATCATCTCGGGTGATTTGGTTCGCCTGTAACACGCTGATGAATAGACGAAGTCTGCATTCTTTTGATTTCTGACCCACTAGGCACGGGAAGAGCATTGCTGCATATAAAAGAGTGAGGGGTGAGATTTTGGGTTTCTGCTGAAAATAGCTTAGGAATTGCCAGCCCAGTGTACTGAGCTCCCTTTTCTAAAGTCAATCCAGCTTTTCCAGCAGTCAATCTCTTTCTCTCTCTGCAATTAACATAACGATTGACACTTAAAATGTAAATCTGAGAACTACTTCAGGAGGGTCTGTCAGGCAACTGTACCACATAACTAAAAACCTGCTCTTGCTCACACTTGTTACAACCTCAGGAACATGCAGTAAAAATTCCTTATTGACATGTTAAGATGTGAAACATTCATAAGGAACTCAAACCAAAAAATGTTGCCTAATTAAGACCAATGGGAAGCGACAAATAGTAAAAAGGAATGACTATTTCTAGTTACAACAATAAAAAAAAAAAGAACCAGAAAAACAGGCTTCTGTGACCCGGAGGAATCATGAAACAAGATAGGAGACGGGGGAAAATTAGCAAATTTCAATCGCATTTGAGGCAGCACTGTAGAAACACAGGCTTAGATGTTTGCTACAGATCTACGCTGTATTGGGTCACGAAAAAAATGTAGGCCCTTACATGAAGCAGAATCTAACCAAAAGTCAACATGTACAGTAACATTAAGGTACACTGACCTTAGAAACAGAGCTTTTAACTGATGAGAGACTCTAGTCACTTTCATGTATAATTGCTTGGGGGTTAAGAAAACTTGAGTTTTTGGACAATTGGTAGGTTTATATATAAATCTTAGAACAGGAGATTCATTTGTTTTCTATTATTATATTGTTTGTCAGAATTAAGTTCATGTGTGGATTTACTACTGCAAGTACTGCAACACTATGACTAACTGTTTGCATCGATCCCAATGTATTGCAGGGGGGGAAGTTGAAATAAAAATAGTGTTAACATTAAGTTTGAATACTCATGCACTGCAATATGTATTCAGTGTCTCTTACCCGTCTCCTCTCCCTGCGTGTGAGAATTTGCCCATGCAACAGCGTCCACACCATCCTGCCTGCAATACTGATGTCGATACCAAGTAGCCGAAAGCCATTATAGTAATGCTTCAACTCATCAACAATCTTCTGATGCAGAGCCTTTTTTACAACGGCCCTCTCTTGCACAGAAGGGGCCGCATCTGCTGTGGCAGCGGTGATTGTCGGAGTGGGGGCTGACAGGGGTTCGGTTTGGGGTGCAGCAATTGCAGAGTCTTTTATTGCTTCTGGTGGAGGATCCTGGGCAGAGGAGGGGGTCTTCGGGTCATTATGCTTCACGTCTTGGAACCAAACACCTGAGTTGTGCAGAGAGCGGGCGAGCAGGGCGGAGCTGTGGCCGCGGCCAAGGTGGTGGCCTCTATAACAGTTGGGGTAGCCATAGCGGGTGTGTCTGAGTGGGTATGACGATGAGACGTGGAGGGGAGGTGTTATGTGGAGATTTTTGGAAGACAGAGAGGAGCAGCTGTGTCTTTTGGACAGCAAATAAGATCCCCTGTTGACAAAAAGAGAAAAAACTGGTTAAATATTACATCATATTTTGCAAAGTAATATTCTTACAAGTACTGAAACATTATACTGGTACTCATCTGTATTGGTTGAAATGATGAATACTTAAATTATCAGCTAGTTTTCTAATTTCGAGCAAGATTTCCAAGCAGGTTTCTCATATTTATGGCCATTTCTAGGCATCTCTTAACTGGAAATTGACAGTTGAATCTCTTTAAGTCCTTAATTCAAGATTGATCAAAAATGTCAGATCTTTCCTTACGATAACAATAAGCACATGAAGGTCTGCAACAACAGTTTTCTACATCTAGATGATGTTCTAAATTCATGATCTATAGTTTTAATAAAATAAACAGAGGAAATGACTGTGACTTAAGAGCCACTTGGACCCTAAAGGACTCTATAACGAGATAATGCGAATGACAATCAATAGTTTCTACTCCAGTATCAGCATCTTATCTTGCAGTAGAAACTACAGTATTCGTGTGTCCACCTTTCATGTTTGACTGGAGTCATGGGATGCAATGGATAGGCCTCATTGCACAAAACACTATTTAAACAGAGGCCTCTGTTTAGAGACGTGTGTTTATACTCGCATCATTTCATTATTTGAAACAGACTGAGATATTCGCAGTCTTTCTCGTGCAGACAATCGATTATACATCTAGTATCAGTCTGTTTTACATCACCAGAGTTCTTGTTTTACTTTGGTAACTTACACCTACTTACCTTGATCTTGTGACCGCAAGGAGCACCTGGTGACTAAAGACTGCCATTGCAGGGATAGCTTACAGATTCCTGTTGGGAGCAAACATGGGACATTAAAGAGCATGCGGGTGTCTGATTACAAAACGCTCGTCTTGTGCAGCTATAAGCTGACTGGAAATCATCTAAACTACAGCACAGTAAACACAAGCAACACTCTCAATCTCCTAGCAAAGCATTTCGATGGCGCTAGGGGATCAGCTAACAATGCATTATGTTAGTGCTACCGCTAGCGAGATCACACCAGGCAGCATGATAGCATAACAGAAGGCAACGTGTAAACCCAAACACAGCCCAACACTTAATACCAGGAATCAAATATCGATTGTAATGCAACGTTTCCGTGGATGGCTTTAAGTGATTTAACATTACTACCAAAAAACACTCTACATTGAACGTATTAGTTGCCGTACTGCTTAGCGTTAAGTAAGATGGTCGCTGTTAAATAACGTTAGCAGTAACTTTGGGTTAATACAACATAACAGATAAAGCTAGCATAAAATCAGCAACATTTGGTTAATTTACACACACGCTCGCTTCGCGATAGAGCTGAAATCAGATATATCTTCAATTAGCTGTGATGGGCTTACCGATACATACGGGTTAACGTTGCATAAGCATCATGCTGGAAAGTAAACTACTACAGTAGCGTAGCCGATTAGCTTGTTCTCCTAGCTTGCTATTTTGCTAAAGCTAGCTAGTGAAATGGCGAGCCCACTAACCTCCGGCGTCAATGACCGAGCTTTGGCTGCTGACTGGGCGTTGTAAGGCTTCTCGGTGAGACGTGAACAATATTTCCCATCCTCAACAATCAGTCAAAGTAAACGGGTACGACAATAGCAACGGATGGCATTGTGATAAAGCCATTTACTGTCGGTCTATCTAAAAAATGCGTCGTGTTTTCGCCGATGTCCGCCGTCGACTCGGCCGTTCGCAGCTGCACTGTAAACCAAAGCTCGGGTCACACATGCGCAGGTGCTGCTCTGCGCACTAGTCGAAGATCGTATATATCGCACAAGCTAGCTCACTCATTGGTTAAAGTCCGCCTCTCAGCACGCTCTGTAAATATGGGCGTTTTCTTTTCGTTCTTTATTAAACTACAACAGAAAGATGCAACAGTAGTAATATAAAACTGTCCAAAACACACAGAAGCTTAATGCAAGACAGGGTTTGCTTCAGGAGGGGTAAAGATTATAGAAAATACTTTGTTTAACTAAAAGTTTAAGGTTTTCAGCTTTTGTGTTCGTCAAATTTATGATTGAGGGGCCATCTTCCTTTAATCAAACAATAAGAAAATGAGAGCGGGGTTTGGAGCAAAAGTGAACGTCTTCTTTAAAACATGGTTTGAATCATGTCATCCATAATTTTATAAACAAGAAAATAAGATAAGTGGGTTAAAAAACAGAGCATATTCAGACACGTAAGAGAATTTGATTAAGAAATTAACAGTTTAGCCAACAGTTTAGCGTACACACTTGACTGCATTACAATGCCCTCAATGTTTCCCATCTCAAATAATTAAACCTAGGGATTTTGTTCACGAGAGATGTAATTTCAAGTATACAAGTATTTAAAGGACTATCTCTCTTCCTGAGGCAGCAACTTGAATCCTTCTCTCCTTTGTTTAAACTGGTAATATACTAAGAAATAATCCATATTTTACAGTAATACCTACAGTTTCATCTGGCTTTTCAAAGTTTTGGCTTCAGTAATCCTCATTATGTAGTGATAAGCATTATTCATAATATACCATAATATACTTCCCCTGTATGCAGCTGTATCCCCTGTACACAGGTCCTTTTGGTTCATCGGTCTGCGTGGCCAAGTCTCTCATATAAATCCTCCAGCAGCTGCTCTGTCACATAAGCATGTTCAGTATGAAATGTTGAGGACATGAGGTCCCAGACATGGCTGCTGAAGAGAGCTGCGCAAGCCAATATGACCCAGATACCTTTCAATAAATTGGTGGACCAAGGCAGGGCTGAGAGATGAGCCAGTATATATGGGATTGTCTGAGTTCAGGTGACAAGATCACTCCAAAGGATGTTCCATATTACTGTGACCACTGGATTAAAGATGAAATCCTATGAAATTGTAGCTCCATAAAGTTGTGTCTTACAAGGGAATCATAAAAAACTAATATTCAAATTGAAGCAGCAGAGACAGAGATATCCAGACAGGTACAAAAACACATGTAGTAATTGAACAAAGAGTACGCTAAACATACAACCGCACTGATCACCTGGTGCAGCAGACCTCCAACAATTGGTTGCATGGGGGCGGATAAATTATACTTCAATCCAGGTACATTTTAAAGTAGGTGCAGCTAACTTTTATTGTGAAACAGATCTTTAATGGACACGTCTGCCGTCGTTCATTAATGTCTGACCAGCTGCCGACTCACTATGATATCTGTTCACAGGATCTTCCAGAATACTTAAAATGTGGTTAGAGTTTGTATAGTATCCATCTGGGCCACAGCGGTAATATCTTATGACACTTAACACACACTAAAAACTCAACAATACAGCATGTGTGAGTCAAGAAGGTCACTCTCTTGTATGTAGTTCAAGTCCTCAAGATCCTGGACTTCCAATTCCTGCAGAACCTCAAGCAAAAGCTCACATACAAAAAAACGTAAACTTAAAACTTCAACTTCATTCACATCATTAGTTTTCTGACAGGCTTTCTGTGTGTTTATGTGTTGCAGGAGCCAACATTTTCTCCCAGATGTCTTCACCAATTCACCAAGAAAATGTGTATTTCTTGGGATCCTTCTCTGTAAATCGGAAATCCCCGAACATCAAAACAATGTCATTGAGGTAAGAACTCCATGCACACACACTCAAATAGTGATGTGGGAGGGCCACAAATGTTGATAGCCACCTTTTAACATTTAAAACTTGCATTTTCTGTGAATTCATCAACAAACAAAATCCATCTAAACTCTGCTTCACGCTCTTTTGCTCCTCAGGGGAAACATGCCTATTGTTCCTGGCCACTGCTTGGCCTTTGCAGGTGAGCAGGGACATTTGGTCATCACCCTGCCCTACCCAGTCACCATCGACCAAGTGACGCTGGATCACATAACGAAGAACATCTCCCCCACTGGCTCCATTTCCAGTGCCCCCAAGGAGTTTTCTGTCTATGTGACTGGGTTGGATGCCACCCATCCCACGCCACCCATTTACCCACAGAACTAATATATGGAAACCCTAAAAGCTTCCTTCCTGTCTGAGTTTCTGTTTGCACTCTTTATATCCACCCAGCAAACTCAGTGCTCACTTCTCACAACTTTTCCTAGAGGGTCTTCAAGGGGTCATCAGCAAAATATTGAATCACCCTTTTATTTAACTTCTTAAACACACGCTTAGTTTAGCAGGAATCTACTTAGATTAGATTAGATTAGAAAGCCTTTATACTTCCTGCATTTCATTCATTCATATCCCACTGAGCAACTCCCCGAAAATAAATCCTATGATACATGAATCAATATTGTGTCATTCTGTTTATTGTTTGCTTTGCTCTGTACATGCAACGTCTATGGCTGGTCTGTCCTTCCTGGGAGACGGATCTCAGCTCTGTGGCTCTTCCTGAGGTTCCTTCCACCTGTTCTCCCTGCTAACAGAGTTTTTTGGGGATTTCTTCCTCACTCGAAACGAGGGTCTAAGGACAGAGGGCGTCGCACTGTACAGATTATAGAGCCCATCGAGGCATTTTATTTGTGACTTTGAGCTGTACAAATAAAGCTGACGAACTGAATGGAACATCAGAATCTTCATCGCCATGCCCATCTTTTTTAACATCATTCTTCTCATAAACTGTCAGTGTTGCCCTGGTAACTTTCTGTACATGCCAGCAATATTGGTGCAAAAACACGTTTTAAAATAAGACTCTTGGCCAAGCCAAACCCAGAAATATGAGGCAACAAAAAGTCTGGATTTACTGCATGTATGAATGAAAATGAGTGCCTAAAATGCTTCTCTGCCTCGACATCCTCCCAAATTAGTAATTTGGTAAATAAATGTAATTGTATATGGATTATTAAAAGTAAGCAAATACATTCAGACTTTTATTTTTTTTTTTTTTTTTACATTTGCTGTAGTAATGTAGACATATTTCAACGACATCTTGCAAAACGGAGGATGTACTTCCTACGGCAACTGAGGAAGTACAACCTGCCGGTTTCCATTACTGCTTTTTGTTTTGTTTTGTTGAAACCCTTCACTCGTTTCTGTTCCCAATTAAATATTAGTAATCTAATGTTTTACGTCCTCGATCGCTGCTGTTGACTCCCCGAGTCTTATTTGAAGTTGACCAGGATCTGGACCAGGCTGTGAACAAGCGCTTTTTTCGAGCCAGACTGGGAGGACCGCACACAGAATGGGCAAGAATTGAACATATTTGTTTTTTAAGCAGGGTCTCGGTAAAAGCTCCAGTCCCCACACTGAAGAGGAGCCAAGCATTGGGATTGGGTAGCGACCAGATAGCGTAACATCCCCCTCCTCCTCTCTGTTGAGAATTGCGTTAAAACGAAAAAGGAAAGGCCTGCGCTTTAACAATATAACAGGATTAATTTTGATTTTTTTTTATTTTACTTGCCCATAGATTAAACGAGGACGCGTTGCTGGCTGGTGTATGTGTTTAGAATGGGACACGCTGAAGGTATTGACATTTTTATTTCGCTGCATTTCGCGTCTCGGCGTCAAAATGTGTGCTGCCCCTTTGCTCTCCTCTTTAGCGTGTTTGCCGTTGCACCGCTGTCGATGCATGTTGTTATCACCCAAATCCGTGCACCGACCGTTTCCAGTCGTAGCCTGCTCATTTTCAGCTACATTTTCCCCCTAACCTCCAGTCATGGAGGCATAATCACGCCAGACAATTTGATTTAAAGGGGCACAGGCAGCCATATTGGCAATGTAGCGTTAGCTTAGCCAACATTAGCTTACCCTTTCATCTTGTTCCATGAGTGATGTGCATAAACGGTGCAATTCGAAACAGTCCACGTATGTGTGGTTGTACGACATTTTCAAACACGGGTTAATGCGTGTTTTCCAAAGATTCAAACAGTTTGCATTTTCTCCAAACGACCCCCTTTGAAGCCAGCTAGCTTTTAAGCTAACACCGCAAAAAGCTATAAGATCAATCAGTGAAGCATTTGTGTCTGCGCAGTCGTTTTTAAATCTACCCACACGTGTGACCAGGTATTAATGTTTGACACAATAGATATGAAGCTAAAATGTTATTTTTTAGTCGCTATTGGTGGCTGGTGACCGTTGGACGGCCCTTTATGGCTGTTTACATCACCGATGTACATCTTTCTCCAAGCCAGGCTGCTCACTGATCAAATCACAGTCAGTGAAAGAGTCTGTTCCCTGAGCGCATGCAGCCCATAAACACATTTTAACAAGATTATTAATCATCGCAGATAGTTAAACTGTCAGTACACGAGAGGAATCAGGATAAGAGTAACTGCTCTTTGTTTTGTTTGTGCTAGCTGGGTTGTGAAAGAAAAACACACGAAGTGGAGGCCACAACACTTTTCAGCCCGGAAAAGTGTAAGCTGGAATCTGTGTTGCGTCCTGATAGAACATTGTTTTTAATCACTGCTGATGTTGGATCACTATTGTTCTGTTTTTAGGGCCCGAACCTGACATGTTGGATATTTAGTTGCAGGGCTGCAACAATTTATATTTCAATCACAGATAAGGCCAGAAAATAGGAGGGAAAATATTGCTTGTTAGGATTCTGTCAAGTGTCTTATCCAACAATCCAAAAGCCTCAGAAATCCAGTTTACTGTCTACTATGACAGAGAAAATAATAATCCAAACACAGTATTCGATTATCAAAATCGTTAAAGTCAAAATAAGCGATTAATATTTGCAGTTCTACTTATTTATTATGGCTGTTTCCTATAAAAGTTATTTTTATCGATTAAACAGCATATTGAACAAAGAATAAATCCCAAAGAAAATTAATTTTAAAAGGCCCATCAATAAATATCCCAGAGTCCGATTTAACATATCCAAAGGAATACTTTGTCTGACCCGTATTCCGAAACCCACCGTTTTACTGTAAAAAAAGAAAACCAGTAAATATTTACATTTCAGAGGATACAATTTTTGAATTGTTTGGCAAGCTAATTGGAGAATGTCTATCAACTGATTTGTTTAACCTCCAGAGTGTATTTAGATATGGAGGTTATATTTGTGAGCTGTGTTTTTTTTCTATGTATTGTCCTACATGTCTAATAAGAATCAGCCATAGTTCATCATGGCTGTATGAACTGCTTAAGAAACCCCAAAGTCCCCAGGTTCTCTGTCGGCTACTGATCAATTATTCAGAATTATGCATTACTTAAGCACAATAACTGATGGTAAAGTCAGGGCAGGTGCTACAATATTGTGAGATTTTCATGGCCAGTGTAAATACGGACCCCTCGTCCTACTTATCGTGAGGTTTGAGGTCTTGTAAAGATCAAAATTCTATATTAAAACTTTCATTTTCTAGGCATTAAGCTTACGTGGTGCTTATTTATAATTCTGTTTAATACAATTATTACAAAATCAATGACGTGCAGCACTGCCGGGACATCACAATGTCCCAGAGGTTGTTTAGTTTCTGCTCATACCTGGTATTTGCTGTATGTTTAATTTCATATGTCTCTTTCAACAGGTCCAGTCAAAGAAAAAGACAGTTAAGGATGCAGGAGCCCAACAATGGATTTCTCCTTCTCTTTCATGCAAGGGATCATGGGAAATACAATTCAGCAACCCCCTCAGCTCATTGACTCAGCCAACATCAGACAGGAAGGCACCTGCGACACCGGTAGTGACCCGGGCGAGGATGGCGGTCCCTCCTACGATGCTACCTTGGATGCGGAGTTCTCCTACCCGCCGTCAGCGTCAGAGGACATGCCACATGTGTCCAATGGCTACCCACCGGGTCTTGGCATGTACGAGCCACAGGCCAAGTTCTCTATGTACTCACAGTTCCCCAACGGCTCAGCTAACGGCTACGGGGCCATACGCAGCTTTGGAGAGCATGGCCTCATGCCAGGGGAGGGCACAGTCCTGAGAGGCCCGGGTCTCCACGAAAGACCCCTATCACCTGTATCACCGCCATTGCCCACACATCACCCGCACCTCCACCACCATCATCATCATCACCCCCACCACCACGCGCTCCACTTCCACTCAAACCCACCTCACATCCAAACCCACCCACAGAGCCCTCCACCGCTGCCTCTGCAATCACAGCACCACCTGTCCCACACGCCTCACATCATGACCCACACTCTCCCTCCTCCTCCCCCATTACACCTGCCCTCCTCCAGCCCTCCCCCCTCCCTTGTGGACAGTACCCCCTCTTCTCAGCCCTCCCATGCCCCATCCCACACCCCCGGTGGGGTGCTGAAGAAAACCAGCTCCCCGGAGATCAAGCTGAAGATCATCAAGACGTATCAGAACGGCAAAGAGCTGTTTGAGTCTGCGCTGTGCGGTGACTTACTGCAAGAACTGCAGGTATTTCACTCAAACGCACCATAACATACATTACATCTGTATTTCTATGAAAAAATATATTAGTATATTTTTAATACTGCCATTGTATCCAGACATATGCCAGTAGTATCTATTAGTATTTGTATATGATATTGTATATACTATTGGCCTTGGCGGAGGATGAAACGTGGCCGTCACAACTTCCCAGTATCCAAGGTGATATTTCCAAATAGCTATTTTTATCTGAATAACAAACCCAAAAATAATCAGTTCAGTATTAGCACAACGCAAATCGTCACATTTGAACCATCAGATGTTTGGCCTTTTTCAAACTATTTCACCTTCAGATACCGTACACCCAAACAAATCGCATACCTTACATGAAACTACAAGGCAGTGGATAGAAAAACCAGATTACCTACCAGATAAAAGTGTAACCTGTCTCATTAAAATTCATACGGGATTGTCATGCAATGTGCATCTTGGTTTGCTTTATTCATCCTTTCAATGCTTCTTAAAACACAGATATCTGAGAAAAGTTTGATATCAGCAGACACAGAGATCCAATTATGAGTTGACTTCAAAGGAAACAGAAGTAAACGTCTCACCACTGTTTTCCTTTTTCTATTTTTTAATCTTCAGAAGGAGTCTCAGAAGAACGAGGCCACTCAGATGCAGCGCAGACATGAGAGGAAGAAGGAGAAGAGGAAAAAGAGTGCAAGGCTGCAGCTGCAGGTCCAGCAACAGAACTTGGACCAGGTCCAAGCACAGGCAGGTACCATGGGCCAGACAGAGGACACCCACGTCGAGCCCCAGCCAAGGGAGACACCCACGGCGCTGACGGAGAACCCCCAGACCGTTATCAAAACTGAACCAAAGACACCGAAGGCAAGAGCTCAAATTTTTATTCGCCAAAAAATGAAAACATGTTGAGAAATGATTAACCATTGAACTTTTCACATCCATATTTAGGTTCCGAAAGTCCATCATCCCTCAGTGATCCAAGAGACGGGCTTTTGTAAGGAGTTTGTGATTGGAGATCTGGTCTGGTCCAAGGTGGGCACCTACCCATGGTGGCCTTGCATGGTCTCCTCTGACCCACAGATGAAGGTTCACACACGAATTAACACCAGGGGTAAGCACACACACACACACACACACACACACACACAAACAGTAATCGTCTTTTTGCTTTTTGTAGCGGAATGTTCCTTTTTAAAGGTTGAAACCTAATGGTCTGAAATCTCTGTGCAGGTCACAGGGAATATCACGTCCAGTTTTTTGGCAGCGTAGCAGAGCGAGCGTGGATCCACGAGAAGAGGATAGTCATTTACCAGGGGAAGCAACAGTTTGAAGAGCTTCAAGCTGAGACTCTGCGCAAGGCCTCAAACTTGGTAGAGAAACAAAAAGTACGTACGCGTCTTTTTGAGTTTTTGTCAGACAGATCAAACCAATTGAGTTGATTTTTTTAGCATTGTATATTCCAATCCTAAACTTGAGGTTTGAAGCTTTATACATTTGCCAAACTGTCCTAGTATAGGGGCAAGTTATAGGACTGATGAATGTACTGTGATCATTTATATCTTGTATAAACTTCTGTGATCAGTGTTCGCTGGCAGCAGAAGTACTGATATACTGTACATGTGATGACTAATATCATCTCAGATCAGCAATATTCTGTTGAGAGTTGAATTCATAAGTTTTTTTTTCATGTTTTGTTCTCTAGCTTCTGAAGCCTATCCCTCAAAGGGAGCGTACTCAGTGGGAAGTGGGTGTGGGCCATGCAGAGGACGCCTTCCTGATGACACGTCAGGAGCGAATCGACAATTACACCTTCATTTACGTTGATCCAGTCCCTAATGAGGCTCCGTCAGCGAAGAAAACTTGCGTCAGGGCGGAGAAACGAAGTCGGCGCTCAAGCGGTTCGACCAGTAAGAAGGAAGATGGAGGAGTGAGGTCACCAGACAAAGAGATGCAACCGCGAAGACAGCTGCCACGCAGGCAGTGTAGCATTTCCAATACAGACGAAACAACAAGCTCCCAGGCAACAAATGACGAGAAGGACCAGGGGGGGGACCTGAGTGAGACCGACTCCCCTCAACAGAATGCTGGTGCTGATGCTCGAATACAACAGGATTCTCCACCACCTGTGAGGGCCTGGAAAACCGCAGCCGCAAGAAAGCTGCTCCCTCTTTCCATAACAATGAAGAGGCTGAATGTGGAGATCACAAAGTGTGACTGGCCTCTCCTGCAGAAGAAAGCAGCTCCTTCTCCAAAAAAAGAAGAGCAGGAGGAGAGAGTGGAGAGAGAGGCCAGGCAGCCCGATCTGGGATACTGCTCACCTGAGGTTGGTGTAACTGAGGCACAAAGCCATGTTGTCAAGCATGAATGTTAATCCTGTGAGTTGATATGGTGGTTGTTGTTTGCAGGACAGCAGAGCTAAACCTGAGCCTAGCCCAGAGGAGGAAGAAGACGTGGACGATATTGAGGAGGACGGGGAGGAGAGGAGAGAATCACCTGCCAGTCGGAGGAGTGACGAGGGAGGAATGCAGCCGACCTCGTCTCCTGGTTCACACCACAGTAGTCCACACGGTTTGTAAAACACAGGCACAATATTACACACTTTGAAGCCTTGTACAGTCAGTAAGAGATGCAGCTCAATATTTTCATGTGTTTACAGGTTCTCAGGAAAGGAAGCTGCAGCGGCGGTCAGTCAGGAGCAGGTCTGAGTCGGAGAGAGGCAACGATCCCGTCCCTAAGAAGAAGACCAAAAAGGAGCAGGTATCAGCTCCCCTCTAATCTGCTGTTACAAACATGCATATTAGAAGAAAACCAAGAATGGGGCATCTTGTTGGCTGTTGAGTTGATGAACATACCAAACAATCATGGCCCTTTCTTCACACATTTCCCCTATACTCGTTTCTTTTTTTTCTTTCTATTGTCAGCTACCAAATAAAGGCCTAAAATCTAGACATTCACTTCTGAGAGTGCAAACCTCCGCCCAGTTCCATGTAATATCTCTTAAGTAATCAGGTATTTCACTGGCTAAGGCAGGGTGTTGCTTTGCAGGATGATATAATACTGTGCTGTTGCAAGAGTTGAGCCTGGTTCAGGCTGGTTGCTAAACAACCCTGAGGTTTGTTTCCCTGGCACCCCAGTGTACTTTTCTGCTTTGAGAAATAAGAGCGTGTGTTTCTAAACTGTTTACTGCACACACACATTGTTTCAAACTACTCTGGTACCACCTGGAACAAAATGACTGCCTGACAAACTTGTTGTTTAACCTCATCCCAGGCGGAGACGGCTCCTGAGACCACACTAAGGACACTCTCCCAGAAAGGTAGATGATCACTCATTCATGCCATCTGTAATTGGTGACAACACCTGTTTTCTTAAAGTTAAGGCCTGTTTTACTAGACTTCCTGTCGTCCTTTTAGGAGCCAGTGAGATCTCAGACGCCTGTAAACCCCTGAAGAAGCGAAGCAGAGCGTCAACTGACGTTGAGATGGCTTCATCTCAGTACAGGGACACCTCCGATTCTGACTCGAGAGGCCTCAACGATCCACAGGTAGGGTTGGAAGACCTCAACAGACTTACACACACACACACAAAGAGGAAGCATGATTTTTCTTCTGAGTTTTGAAAGCATTTTCAGTCACATGACTTTTAACACTATCACTTGTATTATTCTGTAGATCCACACGTTATTGGCTTAAACAATAGGCGTTTTTTTCCCCTGAATATTGCGAATGAAAAAGTTAAGCTGTGTTAGATTTTAATGTTTCATGGTGTCAGATTCTCTTGAAATTGAGCGAATATTGTCCAGAAGTTAAAGAATGTCTATCGCATGGGAAAGTTTTGCATTATAGTTTTTCTTTTAGCTTTAATGCTGCTAGGCTAGTATGAGCCGTCATGCCTGTGTGTCTTTTAGAGTTAGTCAGACACTAAAAGTGTTGAGGAAGCCCAATTTAATGTTGGGAAGTTTTTCATTGTTCATGATTTCAGGCCAATGAGCACATTACCTCCCGACAAATGAAAGAGTTCACTGACATATTCGCTCCAAAACCAAATATCTCCGGTTGACGAAAAGTCAAGTACGGCTCTAGATCTTATATTTGGGCTCATACATAAGACACGTCATCATAGAGGGTCTGTCCGTCTCGCAGGGTTTATTTGGGAAGAGTCTTGATAGTCCAGCAGCTGCAGATGCTGATGCTTCAGATACTCAGTCTGTGGACTCTGGCTTGTCTCGTCAGGACAGTAGCACGGGGAAGAGGGACACGGTCTGCCAGGTCAGCATCGCCTCATGATTCTTCTATTACCTTCTTTCTACGGAGCACTCACAGGTATGTATGGTATTTTAACCGTCCGCGTGTGTGTGTAGATCTGTGAGGTGTATGGAGAGGGTTTGGTGGTGTGTGAAGGTGACTGCAACAGACAGTTTCACCTGGAGTGTCTCGGTCTGACGTCCCTCCCTGAAGGCCGGTTCGCCTGCCTGGAATGTAGAAATGGTGAGCAAACCGTTGTTCCACATTAGCTTCACTACGTTTAATGTGTGTCTCTTTGTTAACGGAGACTCACTGTCATCTTCTTTCCAGGCAATCATCAGTGTTTCAGCTGTAAAACGTTGGGGCGAGAGGTGACGCGCTGCTCTGTGTCTGGATGTGGCTGTTACTACCACGAGGATTGTGTCCGGAAACTCCCAGGCACCACCAGCATTTCGGGAGGAGGCTTCTCCTGCCCTCAGCACAGCTGCTCTACCTGCTGCTTGGAAAGAGATCTGCAGCGAGCCAGCAAAGGTACAAAAAAAATAACAGCTTGGAATTTGTCTCTTAGCTTCTCTGATATCTTGTTTGAGTCAACAGACTTGAGCAGAAACATTGTGGAAATGGCAGTAACACTAATCGTTCAATTTGTTGTCCAAAGGGCGTCTGATGCGTTGTATCCGCTGTCCGATGGCGTATCACACTGGAGACGGCTGCGTGGCAGCGGGCAGCGTCGCCCTCACCCATCACATCATGATCTGCAGCAGCCACGGCAGCACCAAAAGGAACGGCCTCCTCACATCCCCGGTCAACGTGGGCTGGTGCTTCCTGTGTGCCAGAGGTAAGCGCCATCGCACTGCACACTGTAACGGCCCTCCTCTCCTACAGCAGTCCTGAACATGTGGAGCAGAGAAAAGCAGAGGATCTCCATGATTGTTTTTATTGCTTCCCCTGGCTGATTTCAGTCTCGTGGCCATCAGCACAATCAATTCCTCTGACTTGCACCCCAAGTCGGACCTGGTTGTCCTCTCCTCCATGATTGGAGTTTTTTCCTCCCTGATATCTCTTGATGCCTCACACATGACCTCACATCCTTTCTTTGTTCAATAATACATGTTGTATGTTTGTCATTGTTGTATATGAATAGTAGTGCTGTGAAATGTAATGTTTGTTTTCCATTACAAAACTAATATGATGAATGATCCAGGCCGTTGCACTGCACTCCACTTGGAAGAATCATCTGTCCTGGATGTAACGAGTAAAAAAACCAAAACAAACACTATTTACTCCCTTTCTTTTTGAATGACTCTTGTCCAAGTGTGATCTGATGTTGGGTTATTGCCTTTTGATCAATAAGTTGAGTGCACTGTTGGGCCCCTTTGTGTTGGGACAAACATTGTTTTATTTGTTTATTTCTTGTTGTGCGTGTGTGTGTGTGCGCGTGTGTGTGTGTGTGTATTTGTGTGTGTGAGAGAGGCTGTCGTTCGTCCTTCTCTTTTGTGAATTTTGGGTAATTTCGGTTTGACTGCGGCTCACCCCCGTCTCTTCCTGTGTGTCTTGTGTAGGGCTGTTAGTGCAAGACCTTACTGACACCATATTAAGTTCATATGCCTATAAGTCCCACTACCTTCTGACTGAGTCAAATCGTGCTGAGTTGAAATTACCTATGATTCCCTCTCCTTCGTCAGCTACCAAAAAGAATGTTGGGAAAGGTAACTGAACAGTTTTTCTCTTTCTCCCTTGTCCACCTGGTCTGTGTTTGTCTTGTGCCTGCTCCCTTTCCGATTTAGTTTCCTTTTTGTTTGCAACTTTAATTTTGAACCTTGAGGTGCTATGTTAATTAACTGGTTAAACCTGCAGTTAATTTCAATGCAGAGTGGTGCATTAAAGAAGTAACCTCAGCCTTCTTCCTGAAAACTTTGGGCCACATGCAAAAACCTTTCCTTATTTTTGTCCCCATGTCTCTTAATTATTTTCACGAGGATTGCCTGCACAAGAAGTCGGATTCACCAATACTCGTAATTGCAGAAAGCCGGTTGTTATGTTCTGGTTGTGATTTGACTGTAATCATCACTCATTATTCGATCATTAGCATTGTCAACACCCCTAAATTGCCAGCTAAGGCTACATGTGCAGCTCCATTAATAGACACGTTTCATTCACAAAGACGGTAAATAAAAGAGGAAATTCACGGCGATGCCATTGTAATTCAGTGGATAAGTATGTTTTTCCAATAAAGAAAAACTGTTCAGAACTTGTACGAGTCTGCGCTGCTCTTAATACAAACTTATTGGAACGTAATAGAAAATTCTAACCGCGAGAAAATTGGTGAATGCGACAAGTTGGTACGAGCCACTGAAGGACTCTTGTGCAGGTGGTTCTTGCATGAGGCCCATTGTGTTTATACTGAGTAAATATCTCTGCCAAAACACTTGTCATAAAGGAGGTAAAATCAAAACTTCCTTTTTTTTTTAATGAGGAAAAATCTCTGCTGGGAAAATCTAATTGGTCATTGGACCTGCAGTACAACTGTGTGGTGCTCTGATGCTGGAGGCTCTGGGCCAGTTTCTGACCCGTCTGTGGTTTTGTGGAGCTTATTTCTGCTGGAGGTGCACTGCTTCTCTGCTTGACCAACCTGGGCTTGTTTTTGATTTGAGCGACCTTGTCGAGCTTCACCTTCTTTTTTTTATTCTAAGTTTTATTTTGGACTGAAATTGTCACATGAAATTAATTTTTGGCTCACCGCCATTTTCTTGAGCTTTGACCTGCCTTGGATGGAATATAATCCCAATCATGAGTAAAGTAATTACCAAAGCCCTCAATCATAAAAAGTTGTTTGATGTTGTGATATTGGTCCAAAATAAGATACATTCAAAAAAGAAACATTTTCAATTTTTAAAAGAAGATTCCATGCAAGCTGGTCTTTGCAGGATGCAGTATGTGTGATGGCAGGACGGCATGCCTGCTTTTTGCCAATAATTTATATTTTAATACCCCTGATCCTATTGTTAAATCGCTGGCTGATTTGATTCCTGTGCTGCTGCATGTATTTCCCGTAGACTGGCCTTGGTACACTGCTCTGAATCTGATTGCCAGACATGCTGTAACTGCTGCGGTAGAAGTTGTTAAAGACCTTACGACCCCATGCGGGGGCTTCCAACCATTTTCTGCCCTTTTCCTGCAGCATGGCTGTCACTAGGGCTGGGCGGTATCCACACTTTGACATTTTTAAACCTTATTCAAATTTACTAATGCCTGCGGGAGGCCGGTATGTTAGGCACCCAGTATGCCATGCACACGTCTTCTGTGTTTAAGCGGGTGATCCAATATATCATTGCAAAGCTAAGATTCAGTAGATCTCTCGTCTTCATATAGTTAATAAAATCCTGTAAATGATCATATCAGTGACTCTTCCAGCAGAATGTGTTGATTACTGTAGTGACATGGATATTTGTAAATGCCCTGACAAAGGTACCAGACTACTGCCCAACCCTAGCTGTCACAGGAGCCTTCAGTCAAGAATAAGCTGCTGGCCTTAAGTTTCCAGTTCAGAATAACGACCAGTTGTTGTTATCGCAGCTTTAGGTTAAAACATTTTCTCCACATAAAGATGCCGTTTTCATTCCACACTTGATCTTTGGAAACTTTAACTTGATGCAGTGTTTGCCTTTTTTGATTTTTGTTATCACAACTTTAGTGTCGTATTTATTGCGTCTTTAGGCTTGTCTGCAAATGAGATTCAGAGTTTGTCCAGGTTGTAATGTGCACCACCTAATCATACACTCCTCCTCCTCTCTTTGCACACCCATTTCCCACGACACACACAAACACATGTTTACATTCACACATACACACACAAACACATGTCTACATTCATCAATAAACACCAACACGCACACGCACACACACACGTCTACATTCATATATACAAATGTAGGAGGCAAGCTGCTGTGCTGCGACTCATGCCCAGCTTCCTTCCACCCGGAGTGTCTGGAGGTAGAGACGCCGGAGGGTCCGTGGTCCTGCAGTGATTGCAGGGCAGGGAAGAAACCTCACTACAAACAAATTGTCTGGGTCAAACTGGGCAACTACAGGTACAGTACTCATCATAGCCTGCTGAGGGATGTGAATCTGTCAGTTAATGGTCCAGTCGTATCTAAAATTTAACTCCGATATGTTAAATCCAAACATTTTTTGAAAGTACCAGAAACCCCCGAAAATGTATTGATTCTGCTAACAATTGTCTTTGTAGCCGAAGTCTTGTATAGATTAATCCTGTGCACTGTGGCCACTCTGTGGCACCGAGGGTCATGTTCCAGCTTTGCACTGATAATGGGCGTTGTTGTTTACAAAGTTCTATGGTTTTACTGGGTTTAGGGTTAAAAGAAAACAAGCAAATAGCAGAAGTTGGAGAGTATTGACATCAAGTTGTGCGATGGCTGTTGACAGTGACCGACGTCTTACCTCTGAGTTCCCCTTTGGAATTTGACCTGAAGCCATGTAACAATGTGCTTCTAGCTATTATTATTATTATTATTATGTCTATACATGCTTTTGCAACAGATCTCTTCTTTACTGCTTGTCAGACAGATATCTTTTGTAGCAGCACTCCATAAAAGCTGCAACATCAAGTAGTCTGACTGACCACAACACACATCAACAATGTGACCAGATCAGAATATTCTCCATCATAATTCTATTGTTGCTTACCGGTACTCAGACTGACCTTATTCAGGTTAAGATAGTCAGAGAAGGCGCTCTCCCTTGCAGGGGTTTTTTATGCATGGATTGTGTGGTGGAGCACAGCAGTGGTGCTTCCTGTCTCCGTACAGATTGGGAGCCATCCTGTCATGGTTATTCAGTTTGTAATCTGCTAGCATAGCACTAGATAAGCAATGTAAATATCTGCAGAGTTTGGTGGGAGAATATGCTGTCATCGTTTTGCATTACTTCTTCTCTGTCTAATTCTTGTATCTCATCACATTCTCCTTGTCATTGTATGTAACAATGTGCCTGCCTCGCTCACTCGCAGGTGGTGGCCAGCCGAGATCTGCAACCCTCGTTTAGTGCCATCAAACATTCAAAGCCTTCGCCATGATATCGGGGACTTCCCTGTGTTTTTCTTTGGTTCCCACGACTACTACTGGATCCACCAGGGCCGTGTCTTCCCCTACGTGGAGAATGACAAGAACTTTGTCACGGGTCAGATCAACATTAACAAAACCTTCAAGAAAGGTAAGAAGGCAAGAAAATCTCTTAGATGTAGTTTCAGAAATCTGCTTTACAACAACAGGATGAATTTCACTGTTATTTGGTTTCAGCTCTGGAGGAAGCAGCCCGGCGGTTTCAGGAGCTCAAGGCTCAGAGGGAGAGCAGGGAGGCTCTGCAGCAGGAACGCAACTCTCGCAAACCTCCACCCTACAAATTCATCAAGGTCAGTGGCCGCTGTTGCCACTGCTCAGCAAAAGCTACATTTTGTTGCTTTAAGTTGTTTTGAGTAGTCTTAACTTATCACAAGATTGTTGTGATTTTCTTTCTCAGTCCAACAAACCAGTGGGGAAAGTGCAGATGCATGTTGCTGACTTGTCAGAAATCCCACGATGCAACTGCAGACCAACAGATACGCATCCCTGCAGCCTCGACTCCCAGTGTCTCAACCGCATGCTGCAGTACGAGTGTCATCCACAGGTCTGTGTACACATTTGTCATTAGCTGCTCTGCCAGTTTCCTGAGGGTGTGTGCTTTTTACTCTAAAATTGACCTTTTACCCTTTTTTTTATCTGCATTTGGCAGGTGTGTCCTGCAGGGGACAGCTGTGAGAACCAGTGCTTCTCTAAACGGCTGTACGCAGAGACAGAAGTAATAAGGACGGATGGCCGTGGATGGGGTCTCCGGACCAACCAGGGTCTGAGGAAGGTGAGTGACAAGCTGAACCTCCAGTCTCACTGTCATTCTGTTGCGCTCACAAGCATGCTAATTGTGAACAAATGTTTTCTGCAGGGTGACTTTGTGACTGAGTACGTGGGAGAGGTGATTGACTCGGAGGAATGCCAGCAGCGAATCAAACGCGCCCATGAAAATCACGTGTCTAACTTCTACATGCTCACTCTCACTAAGGTAACATGATAAACACTGAATCTCTGTTCAGAGGTGACCCCCCCTCCCCCCAAACACATTGCAGAAAACAGGCGTCTTGATGTCCGTCTCTGCTTGTAGGATCGTGTGATTGACGCCGGCCCAAAAGGAAATTCAGCGCGATTTATGAACCACAGCTGCAGCCCCAACTGTGAAACTCAGAAGTGGACAGTCAACGGAGACGTTCGCATCGGACTGTTCGCCCTCAGCGACATCGAGGCCGGTGAGTGCACATGAGAACGTTGGTGCACGTGCTCACATGCATCCTGTCATGTTAGTTTGTATTCATTAGCAATTTAGATGATTTATTTGATGCGATTCTCGTCTCTTGTTTACCTGCAGGTGCCGAGCTGACGTTTAACTACAACCTGCACTGTGTGGGCAACAGGAGAACGTCCTGCCACTGTGGATCAGACAACTGCTCTGGATTCCTCGGGGTGCAGCCAACGGTGAGGACACCCGTGCTAGATCCTATCAGATCGCCTCGTAGACTCTAGCGACCTTATTTGACTCTACTTCACCTTCTCTTAATGTTTCCTCCAGAGTGCTGTGGTGATGGAAAAAGAGGAGAAAGCCAGGAACGCTAAGCTGAAGCCGAAGAAGCGGAAGCTGCGTCTGGAGGGGAAACACACACACGAGTACTTCTGTTTTTGCTGTGGTGAGGGAGGAGAGCTGGTGATGTGTGATAGGAAGGACTGTCCCAAAGCGTACCACCTGCTGTGTCTCAACCTCACCAAGCCGCCATACGGTAATGACGAAACAAGGATCTGTTTGTGTGAATGGATTTAAACTTGTAGATTTACAAAATGAGAAATATAATATATATATATAAAAAAATAGGGTGTAATGTTGAATTGAATAATTTGTAGCCAATCTTGTCAGATGCTGTTAGCCTTCATGATCTACTTCACTCCATAGTAACGTGTCTTCCTGTCCGCAGGGCGTTGGGAATGTCCGTGGCATGACTGCAGTGTCTGTGGTGCTCAGGCCTCATCTCTCTGTGAATTCTGCCCTCGCTCGTTCTGCCAGGATCACGAGTTGGGGGCACTAAGCGCCTCCTCCCTGGAGGGCCGCCCGTGTTGCTCCAGTCACAACCCCCTCAGTCCCCTGGGCTCCAGTCCCAGCTCAACCCAGCCACGGTGCTCCGCTCTGAGCCCCGTCCGGGTTAAAGAGGAGCCTCAGGAAGACACCGCAGCTCCCTCAATACCTCATTCCCTGTAAAGTGCGCTCCTGTTGCTAGACCCTCACTGGGCTTCAGTCCACCTCTTCTCTGAAGCAGTGCACTACGTAAGGGAATACAGTGCTTTTTTTGGGCGAAGGATTTGCCTCTCTTCAGAGCTGAGAACATCGATGAACACCTCTGTGATGTTTATGGCTTGAGCAAATGGAGTGACGGCAGGGGAAGAAACCAGGCATCAATGAGCGCCATTTCCTCTCCCCTCTTGCCATTAAACACCACTACTAACAGCTCCACAGCACCCACTGAAGGGCCCAGACCAACACCTCATTTTGTTTTGAATTTTTACAGCTGTGGATATTCTAAGTGTTGTCATGTTGTCAGTAGCCGGCACTTTGAGGAAGTGTACGAGTGAGGAGAAGGAAGAGGTAAAGAGAGGGGTACCACACTGCTCCTCCCCTTGTTTACCTGCTGTACGCTGTGGTCGGCATCTCTCACAGCCTATCATCACTCCTGACGTGATCTCTCATCGTATTTATCTCTTCTTCTCGGAAAAAGGGGCGCGGGGAGGGTTACCAATTTTTGTGCAATTTTTTTCAGGACCATACTACATTCCAACCTTCCTTAAACATGGTTTTAATATACTTATGGGTATAGATGAATATAATTATATACGTATCTATGTTTGTTAATGTTTACAGACAGATCCTCTCACTTCATCTTGGTGAGTGGTGTATTATGTTTGTTTGTTTAGGTGTTACGCAGACCTCCTTGTGAAAATAGTCCTATTAAGGTGAAATACTGTATAATGGTATATAGTGTAATGGTATGACATTACAGAAGTACTTGTGATTTTCATATTGCCAGTCTCACTCGCCACTGTGTACATAATTGGCTCATGATGATATAAAGTACTGACAGATCGGGAGGGACGTAGCCTCGCCCCTCTGATATTCCTGATAAGAGGAAACGCTTTTCTAAACGAGATCATTTTTCGATAAAGGTCTGTTCCACATTTCCTCCGAGCCATTACTGTCACTTGTATGGTAGATGGAGAGAGCCCCGCCTGTGAGCACTGGTGCTGTCCTAAAGTATTGTCCATCAGCCTTCACCTCAGTTCCATTCTGGCTGTGGTAACTGCTGCCCAGATGCAGTTCACGTCAGTAACGTCATGTACTGTGACCTTCAATGCTTTGTCGTTTTCCCCCCACCCCACCCGTATATGTTTTGCCAAACTGTTCTGAAAAGCACTTTCACACGCCTTGTCGCTACACTTATTTTAGCTGGGTCACACATATACAGAAATGTATACTAAAAGACAAGTGTTTCAAAATGGATACCTCTTCTTCTCGTAGTAACGTAGGAATTTAAACTGTGTTGTAACTTTTTTTTTCTTTCGGTCAGAGACCAGTTGAGTGCTGGCTGTGGTTTTTGAAGACAGTGGTCTGACCTCTGTTTTGTTTGTTATTGTTTTTTGGCACAAGTAGGAAGAACTGCCAGCCTGGCCTGACAGTGTCCTCTGTTACAGAAAAGCCCTCAGTGTCCTCCGGCGTCTGACTGCTTGACTTTTCACCTGGAGAACATCTTCAAGGCTGGGCTTTCTATAAAGACATAATGACATACAACAGTCCAGTGTAATGTACAAATACAAACTTCTGTACAGTGTTTTTAATCTCTCATCTGTCAAACTCAAACTTTTCTGTATTTATTGCACCACATTTTATACCAATTTCTTTTCAAACACCAGTGCAGTAATGTGTTTCCCTCACCGCCCAAGTGAAGTGGATTATTATAAAAAAAAAAAAGGGGAGTTTTACATAATTGATGCATCTGTTCGGTTTTTTAATTGGTGTAATGATTCCACATTTAACAGCCGCTGCTCATCGACCTGTATCGTGACTCACTGTAATTGGTGTTAAAAGCAGTGTGAAGCGGTTCCTAATTGGAATGTAAAGTTTCAAAGCGGTTTTGTGCTGTCGTAGCCTCCGAGTGATCTTCACAGCAGGAAGCTTTGTATTCATGCCTCAGTATTTTGCTTTGTGATACATCCCCGCTGACATGAGTATTTGTGTTTTTCGCTCTTGTTTTTCTTCTTTTTTTTTAATCCTCCCACAATGGTCGATGTCTTAAGTCGAGCCATGAAGTGAAATAGTGCCAATGCAAGGACGCTGTATTCGGCAACCGCAAAACAGTTGCAACGTAATCCAATGCAAATCAAATCCAACACAATAACTACAGCTGATAACATGACCTCCAATCGTCTGGGGCATGTCTCTCCGCACTTGGAAGAGCAGTTTTCTTCTTTGATGTAGTTTTCAGTTGTTATTTTTGACTGCCAGTAGTCAACCCCGTCCAAATGGTCGTTGCTAACATGATGCTCTGCATGCATAGAGGACAGATGAGGTGTTTTCATCCATGTGTAGCACCACTAGCCACAACTGTCGTTTTCTGTGACGTTATCCTGACTCTGTACATCACTCTGCCTCCCGTCAGACTTCACAGCCAGACTCGTGTTACATATTGACATACATCTATCTCTGTAGGCAGCCCCTATATGATGTTGGCAGATACTTCTAATATCAATCTGAGCATGTCAGTGGCAAAAACAAGCACTTTTAGTTGACCGTCTTTAGTTGACTTGGTTGTATGACATTAGCACTCTAAATTCTTTTCTCCAAAATCCGTGAAAAAACAGGACCCAGGTTGAAAGACACCGGAACTTCTTTTTTAATGGCTCCCTTTCTTGTCATCCTAACCACTGACCTGTTTGAGGAGTCTTTTTCAACAAGAAGGAATCTGCCTTTGTTTCAGATTTCTGACTAAACTCACTGAACTATCTTTTCTAATTCTTTTCAGCACTGCTCTAAAATTTGCCAAACTTTCATTCAGAGGCACATTTGTATTCATCTATAGGAAGTAGGTCACCTCAGTACTTGTTCATTATCCAAACAGTCTGCATGTTAACCATCTAAACTTGAATTTCCCTTTATTTTTGTATTTATTATCGTGTTTTTGTTTTGTACACAGCATTCGTACTTTTGTGTCTGTCACACCACAGACATCTTTGACTTATGTTCTTGTGGCTGGCGCATGTGTCTGTCTGAAGACTAGTGGTGGCAAAAATGGTCTTTAAGCCTTGTTTCTTTTCCAGATGACTGTTGTTCAGCTGATATGCATGCTTTTAGCACCAGTCGCTACTTTAACCCGCTTCTTTAATCAGTTGGAGAGTCTTTAGAAGCCTAATTTTGATGCCAATATTTAGTTTATTTTTCTTTTATTCATATTTTTTTATAATGAAGCAGAGTTTCTGCGTCACCATTCAGCCTTTATTATTTTTGCACATGCAGATCGCATGATCATTTTGTGCCAGTTTGTCCTCTCGGCTAATACAGTAGCAGTGTTATATGTCTAAGTTATGTGTCTCAACATGCATCCTTTCATTTACCTAAAATACTATTGTATGTTTTGTTGGTTAATCTCATTGTATTGCCCGTATTGTTTTGGTGAGAAGACAGCATGTTTGTTCTCATTTAAGTGACCCT
>CAAKHC010019856.1:86593-105229 GCA_901007825.1 Macroramphosus scolopax
AACAGTAGTTCCAAGTGTCAAAAGACTGAGTGGAGCTTGATAAGTAGACAATGGTTGTACCTTTGAAATTACAAGGAGCGCTTTAATTATGTACATACTGTATTTGCATAGGGAGTTGATGAACTAATATATACACACATATGGTGAGAAAAACATCATATGAATGACTTGATAAACCTCAGTTATGCATTTTCCAAATTGTTCAAAAATCCTGCCTGATTGTTTCTAAAAGTGTTTTTTGTCATGTGATCTTACAATATCTAAGTCTTACTACTCTCCCAAAATATGGCCGTACCGAATTGAAAAACTTTGGTTTTTTAATGGGTTAACACTGTTTTTGATTTTGTTTTATAAATTGGACTTTTTAAAATTTGGGGTGAGTTTTTGCTTCTGTGAAGTCGGAAACAGTGCACTCAATACACCTCACCGTCTTGATCCTGTTTGTGTGTGTGTGTGTGTGTGTGTGTGTGTGTGTGTGTGTGTGTTTTAAGACTGTTTACTTAACCACTGATTGCCGTATCCTAAAGTATGTTAATATGGCAGTAAAAATAGACCTCAGTCCTTGAGCTGATTACAAACAAATGTTTTGGCACGGCGAGCTGCTGCAACTCTTTTATGTCAGAGCTGTTGAAGAGAGAGACGGACCTGACATATATTTTGCTAACCATGCCAAATCAGAAATGTCTCTCAATCCCACCCCGACATTCCTGCTGTTGCCAGGCCTCCTCTTCATCTCAGCAGAGGGCTGTCTTTCACTTACCTTAGTATATTTGTGTTAGAGCCAAAACATGCTGTTGTGCACCTGTTATAATACACTGCATGCAAACATGATGTCATTCAGGCAGACGTGTTTTGACTCCTCCGCTCCCACATTTGTGAGAAAAAGCACCTTAGTTATCACTAATCATCTGTAGAGGTTAAACTGTTGTGAACAGTGTTGTCAGCTTGTTTTAAATTACACCTCAAATATTGCAAAGTTTGAATATTGTAAGGAGTTTGAATGAATGTTGAAATATATTAATTTGATTATGGTCAGATTAGGAGTTAAAGCCCAAAGTTTTACTTACGTAGAAGTATATAATACATGCTGATGTGTACAGAAGAAAGTACTGAAAGCAAAATGTACTTAAAGTAACGAAAGCAAGAGTACTCAGTACACAAAAAGGTCCCATTTTAATTGCTGTCTATTATATGTACATATATCACTAGAATATATTATAATAATAATCAGTGACAACATGAAAGCAGCATTTTAATGTTGTCATGGTAGCGCTGATTTCAACAACTTATCAGTGATGTTTAATTTAAAATGATATATAACATAAAAGTATGCATTGAATTTCTGTTGGAATTTCTCCAATCATTGAAAGAATTCAATGATTGGACGACTTGAAAAGAGTCGTCATGTGAGAAAAAGATGCTTCACACATATATTCACATCTGCTTCCTATTGAAGGGTTGAATCAAACAGATAAATGTGACAATACAATACAAATGAAAGTTAGAGGTAGCAGCGTTGTCGGTGTGGAAGCGCTTATGAATTCCCCTGCATGAGTGTTTAGTTGGGAGCAGTTTGGCTACACAATCTAACCCTATTATTTGTCCTGATACACACATATACACACATCCCCGTCCTCCTCCTCCTCCTCCTCCTCTCCCACACCCTCCATGTCCCTTCCTGTTTCCTGTTCCGCTGTCCGCTGCACAGGAAGCCTGGTCGTGCTACTGGGCTGTGAAAAAAACTCGTGAGTCACCGTGCTGTAAAACTCTGGACATGGGGGGGGATGCTGTGTTTTTTTCTGATCTCCATCTCTAACCACGTTTGCGCTCACATTGTTTCTCATACAAATGGCTCATGGGGTCTTTAACTCTGTTACACAAAGCCACATTTGTCCTCCACGTTTAACCACCTGCTGACTCTTGGCTTTACTATTTGTGAGTGAGCTTTATCCAGCGGGGACGTCTGTACGCTGTATGCACCTGCTGCCTTTGATGCAACACTGAGTCAGTCTAGAAAAATCTCAATTAAGTCTCTTTTAGCTTGAGAATCATCTACACTGCTGCATTCCAGGTGTTCGTGTGTCCCTTCGTTTCTCTTTGTCTTCAAATGAAATAAACATTCGAAAAATAAGGTTATATGCCAGTGTGACGAGCTCCAGGTTGAGGGCTGTGACCCCCCTCAAAGGTGGGAGATTTGTATTTGAAGAAACCATGCCTGGTCAATCGAGGGAAGTGACTTTTGACGCGCCTGACCTGAGGCCAGATTCAGGGTTCAAAGTTCATGTCATGAGAAATGACTTCCTAGAAGTGACCAACCTCCCCCCAAAAAGGCGCCGGCCCTGGTGGCTGCCCACGTCCGACATGACCTTAACCATGAGGCAGCCACATCAACCGGGCTGAGAGGTCAAGTTTAGAGGTCAAAATAGTTCTCTCTCTGTTATTTCATCTCGTTCTGTGACGTATTTAAAGCCAATCTCCATTGGATCAAAGTTTCCATTTGTATTTCCAACATTAACAGCAACACTTTCTCTTAAAAAGAAACTAAAAATTCTGCTGTCACAGCTCTTTTGCCAGTAGCCATTAATCTTTACGTAAATCCCGCTTCAACGTCCAGACTGCTTTGCATTGGGTCTGTATGTGTGTGTCCATGTTGGCAGGAATGTCTGCTGGCCAGGCCTTTTATTAGGCTCATCCATACCACCACATTATAGACTATGGTAGCCAGGCAACTGCAGGTTTTGGCTGGTTACCATGGAGAGCGCCCATTGAGTGACGTCGCTGGCCCTATTTGCCTCCCTCCTCATTGGAATGAGGGCCTTTTAAAAGGTGCACCCCCAACTCTCTCTACACACACACCCCCACACACGCTGCGCTTCGTCAGCCTCTCTGGAGTGACTAGAGGAGTGGAACTAACAATGTGACAAAAACATCTCACTGAGGCGGACCAGACTGGACCGTTCAGGGAGTGTCTTTGTGTAGGAATACTCACAGAAAGCCCAAAGTAGCAACGCCTACTGTAGGCAACTGTACTGCGAGTAACGTTACATCAGTGAAAACCTATGAATGAGTTAAAATATCTCCCAAACACAGTGTGGCCACATGCGGGAAGTGGAACATTTAAGTTATAGGTAAATTGATAAATATGAAAGCGAATGCTCCTTTTCACCAGTTACACTGGTATTTATTTCCTCTTTTTATTGTAGTTCTGCATGATCAGCTCCATGTTTTTAATGTCAAATAAAACAATAGGCAGGTGTTTTATGTGAATCTCTGGTATTTGCTCAGCCTGCTTTAGACTAGAAGTTAATGACCTGGTCTTCCTTAATAGCACAGCTGTGGCGTGCATTGATCGCACTCCCCCGACTGTAAGCAGATGTCCTTCATGGCCATATTTTCAACTTTTAAGAGGGCATATGACTTGCTAAGATTCTTATGTGACCAGCAAAACATGTATGGATAAGCTCATAATCCTCTCACAAGTTTAAATAGGGGGGCCGAAACTCATAAAATGAACCATTTCTGTTTTTCTTCTCTCATTAATTGAATAGCTGACTAATTCTTTAATTCCTTTATTACAACATTGAAACACACACCATTCCCAGTATGTGGTGCGGTGAAGCAGCTGGGTGAATAATGGTGCCCTGTCCTGATGCAGGGACACACAGAAGTGACGACTAATGAATGGAGTGACTTGCAAGAAGACGATTCCAGTAACGTCTCAGAAGCTCTAATTTGAAGCTTTTCATTGACTGCGAGTGTGAAGGGGTGGGGTGGTCAGAAAGGAGGTGGCGGTGTAGGTGGGGGTTGTGGAGTATTGTGAGTTGAACAGCAGAGCCCCACTCTAGCTGAATGGGCATTGTGATCTGGATTTCTATGGCTAACCAAAATACTTTCTCCCACCGTGGGGGTTTATGGATTCATGGTGAGAACGGCATGCATTACACACAGCCACGGAGACATGCACGGTTCGCTTTAAGAACACACTTTAAAGATTTCAGACAATAGAATGAGTTTAATCTTAATAAAATGAAACAATATTGCATCTTCATATACATGAATAATGAATCGGAACATCAACCAACCAACATAAAACAAGTCCTAGAAAATGTGAAAAGAAACTTTCCCCCACTGACAATGATGCAAAAAAGTTGCAGGTGCTCAGTGCAGCAGAATAATGTTGTGACAAACAGTCCCTCCATCAGACTGCACACTCCTTAGTGAACACCGTCAACCTCTGCACAGCACAGGAGCATATCCAAGGTTTATTAGGGCTTCGTCATGCATTGTCTTCTGATTTTTGTTATTGTAGTTGATGTCCTCAACATGTCGGCGTAGTTCCACAAAGGAAATGAGTGGGAGTGCAATTATTCTCAGTTACTGTACAGCTTTATGCTGACAATGCACAACATAGCAAAGCAACAGCGTATAGTCAATGGCAAGAGTTCCACTGGACAAAAGGTACAACAGTAAACAATTCAAAATACCTAATAATTTCGAAGACATACAAAAGCAGGTACCTAACAAAGATACTCATTTTTGTCGTGAGCTACCTCTTGATAGTCTTTTACCTCCTTTAAATACAAAAAGGATTTGTGAATTTGTGGACCGAGTTTATTGAAGGGCCAGTGTAAAAACAGCAGAGGTGCTTCCATTGATCTTAAAGTTCAAACTTGTAAAAAAAAAAAACTGCAGGTGCAAAGATAAAGTCCGTCAAAAAACAGTTTTTCACTTTTGCAGCCACAAGGCTACACATAATTCCTCTTGTCATAGTCTCCGTTCGGAGTGGCTCTCTTGGTCGGTGCGTATTTTACGGAATATCCCGAGTTCCCGCTGGAGGGACAAGAGCAACACAGCAGCGCTCCTCCGATCAGCAGCAGCGCCGCGGCAGCCCAGCCGATGTAGAGCGCAGCGCCGATCTCCCTCTTCTTCGATGCGGGCACCTGAGGGTTGTAGAAGTCCGATATGATGCTGTTGGCCATCCAGCAGAGAGGCACCAGTACGAACAGACCACTGACGATGTAGACGACACCCCCGGCGTTCACCACCCGAGCTTTTACGTACTCAGTGCGGATACAGTTTGTGCACTGCGCCCCCGCAATCACAACCATGAGCCCCAGCACGCCCATCACAGAGGAGATGATGGTGAGCGCTCTGGCCGCCTGCAGATCGTGGCTGAGGGCGAGGACGGAGTCGTGCACCTTGCACTGCATCTGGCCCGTGCTCTGCACCACGCACGACATCCACAAGCCGTCCCAGATTGTCTGAGCCACCACAATATTGGCCTCGATGAAAGCCGTCACCTTCCACATGGGCAGCCCGCACGCAACCATCACCAGGAGTGAGCCAATTACGCACAGCGACAGCCCCATGATCTCCAATCCAGCCGACAACATTTTCGCTCTATAGGTTCAATCAGGTCTGTCCGATGCTTTTTAAACTCTCTCTTCTTTTTGAGAGCAAGGTGTGTTTCTTGAGTGTATCTCCCCGTGTTGTTCAGAAATTAGCTTCTTACTTGCGCATTGTTCACCGCATTCAAATTCAGTGCAGATACAAGACACAGCAGCTCTAGGTCCTTTTGTTAGTACGGGGATGTGAAAACAACTGGACTCACAGTAGCACTGGTCCACGAATATTTGCGGGGTGGGGATGTGTGGACTCGAGGAGAAACTTTCCTCCAATCAGATGCAGCCGCATCCCCAAAGGACCAATGAAAAGTCGGGGAAGTTGTGAGACTGGATAAAGCGGTCCAGAGAGCATTGTGCGTTTGAACAGTTGTGTACAATGAATAGAGGCGGCAGGAGGGGGGGCGAAGGCGCACTGGGGGTGTTTCAAGCAGCCGTAATGCTGTGGGTTGGTGAATCACAGCGCTTGTTATTGATTTTTCAGACTTGGATGCTAATCCTGCATGTCTGTGTTATAGTCTTCCTAAAATGTAAATATCATACCCACAGAGATATGTATGGGCCGTTCATTGTCTGTTTTCCAACGCCAGTCAAGAGGGAACAAAATACTATCTTACAAAGACCTATACCTTTTTATAAAACAAATAGTACTCGGTTTTAAATCCCCACTTATTAATGAAATTCACCCTCTCACATTAAATTCACAACAACTCATTCATTCAATTAAAGGTTTCAGGTTTGCTCTTACTTTTTTAATATTTATTTCTATAATAGATAGATGTCACATTCTATGTTTTGTTCATTACTTGCAACGTATTTTCAGCATGTTCTAATTTGTGCACCATCAATAATACAATAGGTGTTTTTGTGAAATGAAATATTTTTTCAGGTAGGACCTCTATCCTGTAAATAATACAATAGATGATTAAAATAATCTCTCCTTACCCTTAAAAATCATTAATTGTATTCAAATTTAACATGTCCCTTTCCATCACAAAGGCATTTAGTTTTCTTTCAAGGCAATCGTATACTGTATTAAAGTTTGAATCTAGTTTTATTAAACTGCTTTATGTTAAAATAGTTACTAATAGGGATATGAAATAGGCTACATAGCAATATTTAAAAATTTCATGTAAAAACCTAGCACCGTTTTACAGTAAAATTTCCCACGAATGTATGAGTCTTTACCGCTTGAAAAGTGTGTTGCTAGTTTTGGTAAAGAAACTGGAACACTGGGGCCGCCATATTGGATCTGAGAGCAATTGGTTGTCTGCGGTTCAACAGGTCCCTTCCTTGAGCCGCAATGGCGTCTGTTGCGCTGCACTATAGCCGTTTGTTATGACGGGACGAGGGCGGTCTAACGGGAAGGGTTTCCGGGTTTCCCTTCCTGGGCTGGGACAGCGGCAAGAAGGAAAAAGCTTCTGTTCACAAACATTATTTCAAAGTTACAGGTAAGATGATACCCGGTGTTTTATTCATGTTTTATCTGTAAACTATTTCAATGAGTACGAGCAGGAGGACGAAGACACTGTTGGGTCAGCAGAAGCAGAAGTTAGCTGGCAACATGACACCAGTCGCAGTAACAACTGTTGCTTGTTAAAGTTTGACATTAAACGGTTAACTTTTACGCTTAGATTCGGTTTATTCAACGTGTGCTTAACCTGGGAGTTTCAAGGCGCTGAGATATTTAATGTGCTTGTTTTCATAAAAACCATAAATCATAATGTCCCCTTTGATGTTGTAACCTCAGTCAGTGTTTGACAGACTGGGTGTGGTGGACATCGACAGACCCAGAGGCCTTCACCAGGGCCGTAGCCATGAAATCATGCTTGGGGGGGTTAAAATCTGCCCAGGGTCTAGTTTTCCCCACCCTAGGCCAAAAAACTGAAATTAAATTATTATTTCCTGCCATTCTAAGATATGCTAAATTTGTTTTAATTGTGTATTATATCCCATTGCTCTGTTTTTTGCTATAGGGTTAATAGCCCCCATAAATCAAAACTGAAAAGCATCTCTTTATCTTATAAAAGTAAAAATAATATAACTTGTGCTCAAGAACAAGTGTTCTAATGTAAGTGTTACATTTAAGCATTTCTATATCGGAGGGACGTCAATAACAGGCCATTGATGTGTTTCCATGTACATACCCTACAACTGTGAAACAAAGCCGACTCACTGCCCTCTTTCATTCCATCACTTGTTCTTTATTTCTGTTGTGGTTCAATGACATCCTGAAATTTTCCCACACAGCTGACCTCTAGCGCCTGTGTGTCACTTGCAGTTGTCGCAGTGTGACTGACTCAGTCAAACGCCAGTCAGCCTGAGCAAAGCTTAACATAGCATCTCGCTAACGGCTTATAGCTTAATGTTCCAAGGGGGAACTCGTGCTTGTGAAGTTTTCTTCCACATTATGTTCATCAATCTGTGTATGACCGCCACCGCATATTCTCCATATGAGGGCATGCCCTTAACTGTAATCTCTGTGTCATAATGGTTCGGATTAAATAGATGTACCATTAAAGCCATAGTAAAATTTTTTGTCACTATTTCTGGAATGGCTGTTGAACCATTTCTGATCTAAATGACAATGACTACTGTTATTAAAATATCAAGGAACATTGATTCATCAATTGTATGACTGTATACTAGCCAAAGCACAAGCCCCAGTCTAGTTTATTGTTATTATGATCCCATCTGCTAATAATAGCTCAATAGCATTTTTATATTATTTGTAAGATGAATATATTGGGAGGGAATATTTGAATATTGGGTTGGAAAATATGTTGGTAGAATAGTATAATATAACATGAATTAACCTGCTATCACTGAACATTTCCCCCTTTAAACAGTGATGATAACTCGATACCTCATTTGAAAACACTAAGTGCTTTTGAACTCATTTGTTGTCCATTTGTCCCAGTTATTACTGAACTGCAGGGAAACTCTCCACTTCAGTGGGCTAGCCTACTTACCCCTAAATCAATATCATATAAAAGCTGTCTCGACGGGCCATTCAAAGCATCGACATTCACAAATCCCTCTTGTTTAACATTCCTGAATTCCAAATCGCTTTCTGACATCTTATTTATCCTTGACCTTTGATTGTACAGCACATTGGTGCAAAGTAAATTTCGTATTTAGACAACTCCACAATGACATAGGGAAACAATAACATATACTCATTATGTGTCCGTCCAAGATGTGGCTGAGGGCCACTATTGAGGAATTATCATCCATCTTTGCTTGTGTTCTTGGCTCAGTGAAAACCTGCATATTTCACTTCCTTTCTTGCAGTAATCTCCGGCTGGCAGCTGCCCCTTTATTTTAGAAACAAATCCGATTTTTACTCAGCTCAATGCAGATCACCTAACTATCAGAGGGACAACATCTGCATGTACTGAAAGACGTCCCGGGTCTCTGATCCAGTACTTTCACTGCTCTCTGACCTTTGCCCTTCCTGCGACCTTATCTCACAAACACTGACTGGTACTGGAGTGAGAGGGAAGACATCTGTCTGACACTATAGACTACAAAGGGGATGTTTCCTCCTGCTTAGCACTGTAGTTTAAATGGACAAACACAACTTGATTAATTTTGACAAAACAAAGTGAACAGCAATTTTTACAAAGATTGTGCACTCAGAGTGTGTTAATAGTTTGTTCTATTAGTTGATTGCACCTCAAACTGCAACCTAAGATTTAGTTTCACTATTTTTCATCAAAGTAGAGTTTTTTCCACACAGGCGTCATTGTGCTGCACAGCAGCTGTTTGAATAGTACAGTGTTTGGATAACAGTTTGTTGCTGTGTCTCTCCCACTTGTTTTAGTCATTTCCTATCCTGTCCCTATAATCATAAACTGTCCATCCTGTGCTTTAAACTTGGTGTGTATGTTATGAAGCGGCCCACTGGTTCCCTCAGGGTTGAAAGGCTTTTTCATTCCGTCTATTGTGGTGTTTTTTCCCTTTATCAAAGCCAATATTATATCGTGGTCTATAAAACCATGGCTTAAAAATACAGTATCATATGTTTATGACTGTGGCCCAACACCGGTACCTCTGGCCCCCAAGAACAACTTCATTATAATGAAGACCACCCACTCATGTGTGTTTTTGTGTTTCCATGTGTCTTTACATTTGCCAAACATCACTTTTTCATTCATTTAGCTTAGTGTCTGTGGGGTTCCTGTTGCTGTGAAGTGTTGCCAGGAAAGTACCATTTATGTCGTTATGCCACTGAGTTCACTAAATCTCCATGGTGTGAAATTATTGTTCCAATGTTTCCAGTAAGAGCAGAAAGTCCTTAATCCACATAGAGTGTGTTTTGGGACCCTTGACGCTGCCTGTCAGGAAGGGGAATAGTTCTGCTAAAGCTGTTTGCCCCTTCGTGGCTCCACTCCAGCCAATTAATCAACTGTAAATACATTACATGCCAAGATGTTGGCTTTGCTAAGGTGGCATTTTCCCTTTTAGACCAAACCGTTTAATCTCCCCCACGTCTGGCATATTGATAGCTGTATGTATGTGTGTCAGTAAGCAGCTAAGCAGCCCAGCCGATTAAATGGCCATTATTAAGTGAGTATTATTTAAGTGTGCCTCCTGCCTGTCTGTCCTGTAATGTTGTCTTTGTGATGGTACCACTGCGATATTGAAATGTTTTAATTAATCTGCTGACAGGCTAATACTGGTTCCCACAGAGCTTGTCTAGAAATAACACTAGGGGTGTGTGTATGTGTGCGATACACATGGATGCCCTTGTGTGGGCCACTAATTAACTCAGATGTTCATTAACAATGAAAACACATTTATTAATGTCATCGCTGTTTTGTTAGATTCAGGGCTGGAGCCTGCTGGGTCTGTAAGATGTCAGAAAGTAGTTATGTGTAAGAATATTATTATGACACGCAGTAAATATATTTAAAACTACTACTTTTAATTGGTTTCTATCGACCTAGTGGTCTTTTGTATTTTTACTGTCTGACTAGAAATCTTAGTCCCTCAGTCGGAGACTGGAATAACCTTTGTTCTTTATGTCCCTAACTTAGGACTCCTCCCCCTATATTATTGGGGTCTTCCCTGACTGTCCTGCATATGGTCTGGGCTGAGGCACGTGTTGTCCCTGCTTCCCCAGCAAAGTTATAGGAAAGGTTTTAGGAAAGGTTTCAGGAACCAGAGGGATAAACAGCTATTGTTCTCCGTGCTGGCGCGCTGAAACCACCCTGTCAGTGTGATAGATCTCTGCTCACTTTCATGTTGATACAGAGGCCTCCACCCACGGTTACCATCTAATACAAGTTAACAGTGGGAAATGGCTCCCAAACTATCCACGAATCTGTTTCTGCCACATGCCAACGGAGAAGGTGGTTTCCATGCAGCTTTTCCATGCCACCTTTTTTCCCTAACTAACATCCGGAGTGCATCTCCATTTGGCAGCGTACGGCAGCCTGCCTCTTTCTAATGCTTATCACACTCCACCTGCCAAGGGCCAGTGTGCTGATGATAAAATGGAGCCTGTTCTTCCTGCTCAGTCATTATGTAGCTAATTTATCAAGCCAGCTTGTTGCTCTGTCGTCTGCTTAGGGTCATAGAGTGAGACGGGAGCATGACAAGACTTGACGGTTTAATGCAGGTCTGGGAACAAACTTGCCCAGACCTTTTTATCTCTGCTCCTTCCGTGTGATAATTTGATTTATGCAGCAGTATAGTCTAAGGGGTGACCCAGGAGTGGATTTTCACTCCTTCCCTATCCCGTCCTGATCCCAGTACTTCGTGCTCTAATGCTCTGTTTTCTTTATTAACACCATTTGTGCACTGCACCATGCTTGCATCAATCCACACATGCCGTGCACTGGTCAGGCTGCCTGCAACCATCCAGCTGCCAGATGAGGCGTGAGAGAATAAAAACGTACAATACAACTTACTGGCTAGCATCATGTTCAAAATAAAGAAAACCCGTCTCTCCTGCTCGTGTTGATGTGTTTCCTGTCCAGATATTAGATGGAGTGGAGGACAGTTGATCATGTGGAATTCCTTCTAATAGAAATTGATCCACATGATGATCATTGGGACGCCCCGATGGTGAAATTCTGGACTAATCCTGGCATCAAGCATTTGTCCAATAGCTGATGCCATACTATTGTTTTTTTTATGTAATGTGTTCCCCTTTTGTGACAGAGAAACAACAAATTTTAAATTTAAATTTTTTACTTTAAATCAAGATGCCTGCTGGTAAAAGAGGGAAGTGATTCTTAACAGTTTGAAAGTAGTTTCGATGATTTCATTCAAAACTAAATCTTTTTTTTTCCACTGGCAGGCTTGGCAGACTTCCATTAAACACCAGCAATGTCTCAGTCGGGAGAGAAAGGGAAGGTGAGTATCATCTTAAATATTTCACTACAAAACAGCTTTGTTAATCGCATGCACACATGATTGCGCAGACATCCACAGAGGATATCCTGTAAAACTGTAAGTCAAGTTGTTTGATGGCTATGCTTTATTACTTATTGTGATTCCTAAATGAAATGAACCCTCATGCATTCACTGGCACTTACACATCATGAAGTGTTCTTAGGAGTTGACTGAGCCAGAGGAGGAAGTAGTGAAATGTAGGAATACACAAACTGACATTGTGTACTTCCCATCGCCTACGTGTGAGAGATTACATGTTTTATTAGCTTTCCTTTACAATTATTACAGTGTTTAACTGAATACTGGTCTTTTTGTGTTGTCCACAGTTCCCAGATGCAACAGGTTATGTTGGGTTTGCCAACCTCCCAAACCAAGTGCACCGAAAGTCTGTGAAAAAAGGATTTGAATTTACCTTAATGGTTGTAGGTGGGTGATCCCTCTCACTTTCATATTAATTCATTAGACGGAAGCCATATACACGATTCCTTTAGGTAGTAAAGCTAAATGTTCGTTGTCTTTGTTTTCAGGGGAGTCTGGATTGGGCAAATCAACACTTATAAACAGCTTGTTTCTTACTGATCTCTACCCTGAACGCTTCATCCCTGGTGCTGCAGGTATAGTCCCTCATACACACATGTACATGCACACACAAACTGCACACTGTAATAACAGAGAAATGTCTGCTGCAATGTCTCCAGCAGAGCATTATTTCAACAGGAATGCTGGGAATGTCTTAGGCTCAAAATATGACCCTGCCCTTCTTATGACTTGAATTAGGTTGGGACTTGTTCTGGCTTTAAAACAATGATCCAGGCCCTCCCTGGTCAAACTGTACAGATAAGCAAACACGTTTTTAGATGACAAAACACATGATTTCATTTTCAAGGCGTGTCCCTCTTGAACCCTGTGGTTATGGCGGTGTCTGTTACACAAGCCACTGGTTTTCTGTAACAGTGCGAATAGCTGAAGCCAAAATCTTGGCAGTTAAACTTATGAATCTACTTGGGTACTGAGCTTCCTCTTTGTTTTTTTCCTCCACTACTTTGCGCGCTCCAACTCCACAGAGAAGATTGAGAGGACAGTGCAGATAGAGGCATCGACCGTGGAGATCGAAGAGAGAGGAGTGAAGCTTCGGCTCACCGTGGTCGACACCCCCGGATACGGCGATGCCATCAACAGCCAGGACTGGTGTGTTTTTATGCCTGGGAGGAGTGAGGAGTGATAACAACTTGGAACCTGAGTCTTGACCAACATGCTCTCTCATCCTTCCGCCCTGTCCTCACCAACTCCCTTTCTCAAGTTTCATCTCAACTCCCTATTCCCTACTTCTCCTCCCCCTACATTCTCTACGTCTAAATTTCCGTAATGTCATGATTTGTGTGTGTGTGTGGCATTCTTATGCCAATGGAGCCAAAACGGCCTCCCTTTGGAAGATCCATTTCCTGTTGATTGGCTCTGATCCATGTACTTTCCAGTAATGACTACCAATAACCCTCCTAAAAGTTCACAGGCAATCAGGCAATCACCTCTCTGCATTTTATAACTTGCTATATTACTTAACTGAATGGAGATCAGTTAAGTCAAATTCAACAGAGTTGGGACAGAGAATATTATTTGACAAGAGAGATATCCTGACACAATATCACACTCCTGAGGTAATTTGGGACTCCAAGCACAGTGTCATTTTGTAGTTACTATAACTAAATCAGACAAGAAGGATCAGTTTGCAACATTTATCAAATAGTAATCTTGCTCTTTAGTCCTGTGTGGGCTTATTACTCTTTGACTACTTCCTGCCTTTCCTCCAGAGCCCAATCAAATCTTTCTAAGCTTGTGACTGTTTGACTTGGTTTCCCCTTGATAATGAAGACTTACTACTTTGTCCTCATCAGCCTCTCTGACTTTCCTTGAATATGTCTGAAACTCAGAAAAGGCTTTTATCAATGTTTAACAAAGTAAGTTTTAAGGGTTAGTGTATGTATTTATGCCTGTCTCTGTTTGATTTATGACTTCAGCTTTAAGACCATCATTCAGTACATTGACAACCAGTTTGAAAGATACCTTCATGATGAGAGCGGGCTGAACCGAAGACACATAGTGGACAACAGGGTGCACTGCTGCTTCTACTTCATATCTCCATTTGGACACGGGTAAACAAATGTACACACTTAATGCAGACCATACTCTTGTATGCTCCAGCACATATACCTGATGGGAGACTATGAACTACTGTATATGGTTCTTTTTCTCACACAAGTTGCACTTGTTAAAATTGCATAATGAAATTATTGTTACTGGTGATGATTGTTGTCTTTGACTACTTAGTCTACACTTCTAGTGACAGTGAAGGAAATACCTGTTGTGGTCCTCTTATAGTAAGGAGACGGGTCATTTTTTTCAAAACCGTCTCTGTCGCTGTCCTAATCTAATTTGTTTCTTTCCCAGTCTCAAGCCTTTGGATGTAGAGTTTATGAAGGCCATCCACAGCAAAGTTAACATAGTCCCAGTCATTGCCAAGGCTGACACACTGACACTGAGGGAGAGGGATCGTCTGAAGAGGAGGGTAGGTTTTATTGTGTACACATATACACACACACACACATACACAGCCTACAGTAGTGTATTGATATCCTTATGTTATGTCTCCACTTATGGCTCATGGAAATGGTATAGAAGTTTAGCACTTATCAAACCTGTTATGTTTATTTTCATCCAATCTGTAGATGTACAGTTTAGCAAAGCTGGAACACTGACAAATATATTGATAATAGCAAAATCACTTATCCATCCTTATCGACAGCCCAGTGGTTGAAACATTTGTATTTGTGTGAGAGAGCACATGTGTACTTCCCCGGGTATCAGCTATGATCTGTGGCTTACATTTCTGTGTTTTTGAGGATACCGACAGCTTGTACAAAGGTCCAGGGAGGGACAGAGTAAGAGAGGAACAATCGGGAGAGAGAGAAGTAGGAAAAGAGTGTTGTTTATAATAATTATCCAACACATGTCATCCAGCCTGAACCCATCCCAGTGCCTGCACGCTCCTCAGCTTCCTGCAGCCTAGAGGTCACAGTTGTGCGATTCAACACACACAGCACAGTTGATAACCTCTCCCTTGCAGCCTGAGTTAATAGGGTTTCCTGCCTCTGTGTTACTGCTTACTTTTTCATTACAACCCTGTCAACCTGTGAGTTTTTAATTGGAAGGCAGGCCGTCTCCCCACCTGCCCCTGCATAGCTCAGACCCCCTACCTGCGTCTCATTCAGGTCTCGGAGCCGGTGGTCTGGCAGGCATTTGCCTGCTGGTTGGCTAACAAGAGTCAGCTCAATCTCTTGGTTTGCATGCAGAAAAAGCAGTCTTATTATCTGTTCAGCTGGACTTATTAACTTCTCTTAGTGTAACTTTACATAACAGCATCAAAATTCCTACGATGTGCTGTCCTTAAGGGACCTACCGGCTGGAAAGTACTTTGTAGAGTTCTTTTGTGTTGTGACTTTCTTCAAACCTTCAGTGTTCCTCTGGTACTTAAAATGAACAAAAGCATGTTTCCTGCCACCACTGACCCCCACCCTAACCTACAGAAAACCCCTGAGCTTGTTGGCTTTCAAATTCAGCTGGCAGCATGAAGCAGGTCAGGTGTCTACATTCACGTGTTTACACATCTCCAGTGTTATTTTGTTGTTTTACTTAATCATATACTGCGAAAGTTTAGCTGTAAGTGGAGGATTGGAAAATGCTAAAAAATTGTTGGCTCGGCCGAAACTAAACTACCTGCGTTATCAAACTATTACTCTGATCTGAGTTCTTGCTCAGCTGCCAACAACATGTCTGTTAACATGCTCTGCTAAGTGTTCTCTCAACAGTCATTTCCCACTGTACACCAAAAAGCAGTTCAGCAAATTCTCATATACAAACTTAAGTACTTTCTCGTGATGAAGGAGAAAATAAGCTACATTCTACAGTAGATTTATTTTATTTCCGTTTCTCAATCTGGTGACAAATTAAAAAACGTTTTAACTTTGTTTTATCTAATGATAATTAGTTCCTGGACAAGCCATTATTGTCAGGAAATACAGAGGGTTAATCAAGCTATCTCCCCAACATTTAGTCACCGCACGATGTCTCCCTAAGGGGGGTTATTCAAACCATCTCCTGTTTGGCCAGTTGGGTCTCAACATTTATCTCCATGCCCATTTGTATAAGGAAGAATGCTGCAGTGCTGTCATGCAGTCGGGTTTGTCTGTCTCGCCTTTCAAATCTGCACAGTAATCATGTTTTGGAACTGGCTGCATTTATATGCATTGAGTTGATATGATAATTTATAGCTTTTGTAAAACCATTTCAAGGCTCACACTTTTAGATGACTTTTAAGTGCAGTTACATTTCTGCCTGAGAACCCTGTATACTTCACCATGTATGTAATTAATCTGTTTTCTGAATATAAGGTGGAGCAATGCATGCAGTGAGTCATATCTCTACTTAGAGCTATCTTCTCCTGTCCCCATGTAGTTTTGTCCAAATTATAACTGGTAGTTTACGAGTCGTGCATTGGTCTTTCCTGTCATAGTGTAAACTTAGAATAAGTTTGGGAAGTGCAAACATAGATGAAGGATAAGAGGATAAGAGTCTCATTGCAAAATCATTCCTCTTTTTTTGACTATTAAAAGTGGCAGTTTATAATTAAAAAATATTTCTAATGATGGACGGATTTACATTTAAAGTTGCCAGTACTTTTTTAAGATTTGTGATGGGGGCGGTAGGGACGTAATCCAGAGGATTGAGACTAATCATACAATATGAGGTCATATAAGCGGGCTACCTGATGTCCTGCCTTTATAGATTTAGCATGATAATATGGTTTCTTATGTGCACGCAAACAGTCATTGTAGAGGTGAAAGCTCTACAGTAAAGCTTATTCATCGTTGTAAGTGTCTCTCAGGTGAACAAATAGTATTTGTTTCTTTGATCAGATTAACTGAAGTGGCCCTTAGGTGTACACGTCTGTTTCCTGCTGTACAGTCCAGTGCAGTGGAGCTGGGCACCAGGCCTTCCTTTGAGGTCAGAGCGCCAGCAGCCAAGAACCTGCCAGAAGGCTGAGTGCTGCAGGGTGATTGATAACCTCCAGCATTTCTCCCACAGCATTTATTACTGTGTGTTTTCTCACTGTTTGGAGTCATTCGTCTCTCAGTAAATGCCCTCCTCAAAGCTAAGCCAACCCTTTCTCCTATTATTAGGGGAAGCAGCTTGTACAGAACAATATATGTTTCCTGCAATGTGTCAAGATTATTCCACTGACAAGACACAACCTGTTCCCCTCAAGCAGCTCAGGCTCATGGACGCAAAAGTATTATTCAACTTTCATCTTCTTAGTTGTGCCTGTTTCTTACCCAGTCAGTTTCCTTGCTGGCTTCCTCTCCTAGTTGTGCCCCACTCAGCTACCTTTCTACCCCCGCTTCTTTGTGTTCTTTTTTTTTTTCATTTTCTCAAATGCGAATTTCCTTTTACAAAGGTCGCGGTGGTCTCTAGCTTATAAGTTTCCCTGAGGAGGGTATATTGAGGAGCTGATCCTCTCAGTCTGGGACCTTGCAGTCATATCCTGTGTAGGGCTTTAGTCTCAAACGGTTTCACTGGTTGTTTTTTGTCTGAACATAGAGGATGGTACTCAGCTGGTTTAGACTGGAATCCAAGTGGCAGTAAAAGGTCCCAACTTCCAGCTGAACAACAGACTGCTCTTTAAGTGTTTTTCATGTGATTCTATAGCTAAAACAATCACTTTGTTAATTTTAGGTCAAAGCAGCTGTAAAATTGTTCAAAGTAAAGCTTGTGACAAATCTTCAAATCTGGTATTTTTAAGTGCTGATGGGAAGATCCACCACAGATAGACTTTTCAATGCATCTGAGGTTTACTGAATTTCGACGTGAAACTGCTCCTGTTATTCACTTATTTCCGGCCCTAATTTACCCTTCATGTTCCTGATGGTCAGCAGTAATGTTGAGTGTGCATGTTACTTTAATACAATCGAAATTATTTCTTCTTTAAGTCATCACCATACTTCTGTGCAATATAGTAGAAGATGAACAGAGAACAACCCCTGTGCGATGTCTTCTTTTTTTACTTTTGTGTAAAGACTAAAGGCCACTCTCCTAAAGCAGAGGTCAACAAGAGTAAGAGAACCAACTCCTCCTATTCTCTCTCAAGGCTGCAGGCCATAGACAATACCTTTTTTCCTCTCCACTGCTTTCCCCCCTCTTCTGTGTCTTCTCCCCCACATCTCGTTGTTTCCTCCAGCATCCTTGTACTTTCCTCTTCCAGCCACCTTTTTGTCTTCCCACATCACTGTCTCCCATGCAGAACACTTCCTCCTTCATGTGTGTTCTCTCAGCTGCCATATTTCATCCCTGTTGGTGACACTGTCACAGTTTTCCCCTCATTGTCTGGCTCGCCCTCTTCCCCCCCATGTTCACCACCTTGCACTGCTGTGTGAACCAGTTCTAAGGACCCGCAGGAACACATTATCAATCCTGGACTGTTTGTACCGGGCGGTATTGTCACAAGGTTTTGCTGAATTGCAATAACAGATAGTCGACAAATTGATTGATTGTCAGTATGCTGCAGGTGTTTTGTTCCATTCTACTTCCCTCAATCTTTAACGGTTGAGTGGTAAAGGTTGAGTGCCTGTTAAGTCATCCTTACCTCACTTGGTCTTTGTGTGTGTGTGTGTGTGTGTGTGTGTGTGTGTGTGTGAGAGAGCATGTGTGTGTGAGAGCATGTGTGTGTGAGAGCATGTGTGTAAATGTAACGGTCAGCCTGTGCGTTGTCTTTTTCCTG
>CAAKHC010019857.1:0-10261 GCA_901007825.1 Macroramphosus scolopax
TCCTTTCCCTCCTCGCTCCAGGAGGCTGATGGACGGAGCCGAGACAGAGGCAAACCCACCGGAGCAGGTCGGGCTCGGGAGGATAGAAGGCAGACGTGCAAGACATCTTGTTTGTGTTCCACAGACACACACAGACACACACAGACACACACCACAGACACACACAGACACGTCACACCTCACACACACACACAACACACAGAAACATGAACACACACACACACACAGAGAGACACACAGACACGTTTGACTGCTTAATATGATCAGTGCAGAGCGGAGATGGGAGGTTGAGTAACATCTGCTCTGGAGACTTAAATATCTCTGATCACATCATAGCTTGTACTCACTACTGCACTGGCACACGCACACACACACACACACACACACACGAAAACAACATAATGTCACATCTTCATCGTCATTATTGTAACTTTGTCACAGCAGGCGACAGATTAATACAAATGTGGCCCAACACCTGGGGCGCAAACACTCCATTAAACACACGCACAGATTACACATAAAACACTTGACACACTCGTCTGAAGCAGCCGGGACGACTGAACTGTTGAGACGTCGTTAAGACGATAACGGTACGAATATTAGGATTAAAAGAGGGTCAAAGAGAGGTTTCAGAAAACTTGACATTATATTCACAGACTGAGCCGACTGTGCATCACAGCGTTCGGCACCTAATGAAATAACAGAAGTCCGAGAATCGAGCCTTGCAGAACTCCACAAATTGTTGGGAGACCAACTAATGTGCAGCCACCGATTGATGCAGCACAGCCTCGGGTTTGGAGCTCGGACTTCAACCACTACAAGGCCGTTATAGAGAGACAAAATCAGCAGTTGCATTCTATCGAAGCAGCAGGACGTCGACCGAATGTGTGATTGATCCGCATCGTAAGCATTGATGTTCGTCACCTTTTGCCTGTTTGCAAAGCTTCGTCCCTCTGACAGAACTTACAGGCAGCTTGTACTGGTGCTGTTCAACCCGTGCTGGCTGGCGACAGCATCATTAACCGCGGCCTCCACTTGGCAAGCGATTCTAAGAACTGTTCCCGACGTGAGAGAATCCTCCGGTAGAAGCTCCGTCCTTTACCCCTCTGAGATTTGCAATTCATCCTGTGTCACCTCCATAACTCCAAAAAAGCAAGACATCATAAAGCTGTGAAGGATGCAGCATACCGAGACGCTGTTTCATCGCTCCCTCGGGCACGCCACCTGAAGATGTGCCTGCATCACATTACCTTTAGGGTAAAAGTACTTCTTCAGGACTGTATTGTCGCCCGGGTAACGTAGTACAACTTCTTGCCATGCACGTCCCGTAGTGTGAATCACAAGAACGTAGTTGTAAAAACTTTCCTGGTTGCAGCCGCTACCCGACACTGGACAGACTCATCCTCATCCCTAATTTGTGGAGCTTCTCTTGAATCTCCGACCTCCTCCTGAGGAGGCTCAATGATCCGCAGTACGAAACCCGATACAAAGTCTGGCAGTGTTAACGACACTACTGGGCACGACCGGGCCTCGCTTTCTACCCGTCTCTGTAATCGCGGCGGCAGCATGAGTCTCCCGACTAGTAATTGGAAGGTAACTGGTTGTGCTCTGCCAGAGACGTGTCAAAGTGTCCTCAAGCAAGATACTGAAGCCCCTTATTGCTCCTGATGAGTCGCCTGGCAGCCTCAGTCAGCAGCGAGTGTGAATGAGAGGCTGCAGTGTCGAGCGCTTCGGATAAAAGCTCGATATAAATACATTTTAACCATTTACTACGAGGGCTTTACCAACAATAATCTCTTGACCAAACATTTGTAGACTACATTATTTGCGGAGGAGCTTCAGGGATAACAAAAAGCTGTCTTGAGCCACTCTGGTGTTTGGAACACACTGATTTCATCAAGAGCCTGGAAGTGAAGTCTGCAGCCGGGCCGCCTTGGAATCTGTTGATGTGTTTGCTCTGCAGATTGAATGGATGAGTCATCTGTTGAATGCAACAGATGACAACGTCTGTCGAGGGGTGGAAGGAATCCTTTTTGCATTCACGTTTCAACTCTTTGGGGGACAAACGTGTCCTGCTAAATACAGTAAATAAAGGTACTTTCTTAATGGCATCACTGACTTACATTCACGTCCTGCAGATCTGACCTGACCCCACCCACAACCACGACTCTCCAACCCCGAAATGTAACTTTATTCCAGCAATAATCCTCATCTTAAACTCCTGCCTGAAGCAGCAGCTTTGTAACGGGACAACATGTGTTTAGAACCTGTGTTGCAGGAGCACCCCCGACATGTGTTACTGCTTCGTCCAGGTGTGAGCTGATAGCGAGAAGCTGCTCGCGAGCCACAGGGAGCCGGTTTGCACTCCAATGGTTTTTTTTTTCCTCGTGTCAGCGATGTTCACCTTCTGTTGATGTCGTGTCAAATGAGAGAGCAGGTTTGACAAACAGCCAGCTGACGTTATGCTCCTATTATAGCGCAGCGCTCCCGTATTGTTTCCTATCGCAACAGTTTGAATACTCATACAGGAAAATGGGACAACTCAAAGTGTCAATCGAAGCCGCCGTTTGTTGCAGATGTAAACCTTGGACGCGAGCGATCACCGCGTCAGTGTTTGTGCTACGGGGATACGTCACTTCGAAGCACACACTTACACTCAAAAACCAATTACACACAGACACACACACACACAGCACCGGGCCACCTGAGTCCTGTAGAGTTTTAGTGGTGCTGTTTGAGGTATTACTCTAAGTAATGTTGCAGACTGGCTCATTTGTCACTGCATAAAGCCCTTCACCTCAGGGGAAGACGGGGAATTGCACACACACACACACACACACACACTGTATACAGACACATGAAAACACTCACCTCATGCTGACTGATTGAGCAGAATCCAACAACCGCTGCAGACGTGCAGCTTCCGATTGAACGTGAGAGAGGGAGGCGGACCGGACGACGCCTCGGCTGTGACGGCGCACACGTATGACTGAGCCTTATCGTTTTTTTGCCGTTGCATAAACAGTTCTGCGGCATCAATAATTAAGTTTTTTAATTACAGTCCACACAGACAGCCAGACAAAGAAGGAATAGACTGGTGATGGAGGAGGGAAAACATGCGCTGAAATAATTGGAAACAGCCTCGGGCACCTCACACACTCTCAGTGTCGTCAACAACTTCTGACAGACGATTTAGGTCCTCCGCACTCGCTTTTATCTCTCTCAGCGGAAGAGATGTTAACTATTAACCCCGGCACAGCTTCGTACCTTTAAAAAACAAATCCATGTTCATTGTGGAGGTAGACACTGTAACATAACTTTGTCTTTACACAGGAGGGTTAATTGGATATTTCATCGCCTTTACCAGAAGTAATTCATTAAAGAAGTTGCTTGAGACACAATGTGTGCGTGTCCCGGTCGGTGTGTGTTTGCATGTGCAGGATCGCGTTGTGTGTCCTGCTGATATCGAGCTCCGGCATACGTTGTAAAGCCTTTGATAGAGCGATCGCCGCTAACAGCGCGACGCCAGGTTCTCATTATTAATGCATGACGCACTCTGCCACACACTTATTTGTGGAAGCGCGAGTATGCATGTACGGACACACGCTTTCTCACACCCCTGTGGCTAGGTAAACCGCGGCCTTTCAAAGGTCATCCGTCATGCAGAGATAGAGATGAGGGACAGAGAGACAAGGAGGAGGAAGGCAAAGGGAGCGTGCAAGTTTAATGCAGGTGACGATTTACTGATTGTGGCTGAAGTACTTTGGGTTATTTCTAATTACAGTTCTTTGATTGCAGACGGCTGATATCGGCAGATATTTCTCTAAATACAAAGCTATCAGTATCTATTTCTTCAAACCAAATATACAGAAAAAGCTTCTCCGCAGTAGATCTTGATGGTAAATGTTTAGCCCAGTGGAAGCTGGCAGAAACATTCACGCCGACAGTTCCTCCGTGCGGTGAGTTTCTTACCTTCAAGGCAGCAGACCTCTTCCTCAGCAGCTGTTCTATGTTCCTGGCTGCTCTGGCCACCAGCTCCTCTGCGTCATTCTGCTCCACACTGTACAGGTGCTGGTTTCTCAGGAAGATCTGGACCGGAGTAGATCGCACACAATCAGACGTGATGCTTTCATTCATCCTGATGTAGATGACAGATATTTAGTATGTTTTAAATGTACCTGAGTGAGAGTCGTGCCGGCGGTCGCCGTGTCTGCCAGGGTGACGAGCTCCTTCTGCATCTGATCAACCCATTCTTTAATCCTACGGGACAAGACAGACAATCTGTGTGACACGGCTGCAGCGACGTTACAAGAGACATCACAGTGCAATTAAACTGTCAATCAGGACACCTGGTGTCCATCAGCTAACACGGCCGGCGGGTCGTCAAAACGGTCGGCGTCAAAACAAACAAGGCCGAAGGAAATCGAGGGTCGCGCAAAATGTCACCCAATCAAACTTGAATCGCCGGTAAAGCAACAACACTGTCAACCAATCAAACACGTGTCACCGCGTGTCAACCAATACGATTACTTCTGAGAGTTTGGACACGAAGACGACCGACCGGACACGTATCGGCGAGCGCTGTGACCGCTGACGGTGATGCGGGTGGGCAAGCGAGAAATGGAAGGTGGCCGGGACCGACGTGCTTCTATGTATGACAAAGAGCTTCGGGGGGACATCACAGGTCCGGTGTCACACAGCTGATGACACGTTTGTTATTCAATTATATTGTCTTTTTTTTCAATCATACCGTCAAAGTCACGACATGCATGCTGGACTTGGCATGAATCTGTGACTGGATTTATACCAGGTGAGCCTGCTGTGGTACACAAGTCTGAGAAAAATACTATTTCACTATATATTATGTTTCCATCTATGCACAAACACACGAGAGCACGTACAGACATCCACAGAGACGGTGTTATTATACTGCAGGAGAATAATAGGCCCGGCATGGGGTGCAGATGTTCTCATTGCTATGCATCCACATTAACCCAGCTGGGATTCTCCCCAGTGGCAAAGATACATATTATACTCACATAAACACCAGAATAAGCGTAGAAAAACAGATACGGACTCTTACAGAATTGGATGTAATGAGTTATACTATGTGTGCAAAACATCTACTCCGGCTCAATATAACTGAGAGACGGTGTGCAAAGAAAGAGGGGAAAAGGTGCAGGGGATCAAGAAGTGGGGAAAATAATTGGAAATACAAGGGATACAAAACCCACAGTGTACGCAGGAAATTCAGAACAAGTGGGCTGAGGGAGGAAGATGAGACCCGTGAGAAGGAATACCAGAACAGAGAAGATGGGGGAGATAGCTTAATTCCCAAAGCCAAATGCTTTAGGGGTTGTGGACACTGCAGACGGAGGCTTAGCAGAGCTATATGAAGGGAAACTATCAGTCCATCGACTGCATGGTAGACATGCTGCATGTACTTACAGCCACTGGAAGAGACCAGGAGCTGCAAGTAGTTGTAACAAACCTTTATAAATGAAGAGGTGCTACAGAGAGTCAATGTCAAGGGTCAGATTTAAGGCCCGCTTGATGATAGCACGCTGTACTAAAACCATCAGCGGGTTTTAATGCTCACATGTAGCAGGACGGCCCACACACACACAAGGACGCATCGTAAGTGTCACTGGATGTGTGATCTGTGTGAAGCAGCAGAACTCCAACGGAGCAGGTCACCGAGGGCCAAGTACAATGCAGCTTAGAGTTTGATCTCAAGCATTAGTGAGCTTGCAGCTTAAAAAAGTTGCTAGGTGTCACACACACGCAGCACACAGATGTCGTGTTTCCGTCATGTCAGAGGACATTAAATTGACTTACATTCATTTCCTGTAGACTGACCCTACCTACAGCCAAAGTGAAGGACCATAATGGATCTAACGCCAGTATGGCAGCTAATCATTGCAGCTCCTCTGCACATCTGTTTTATTATCACCCGGTAAGCTCCCAGGTTCATCTGTGTGTCCGGGGTTTGCAGATTGTGGACATTAAATTAGCCCACACTATATAAATCAGTTCTAGCAGTGGCTTTACCTTGATGTTTAACAGCACAGACATGCAATATACAGCAGAGATAAATCTGTTTAGATGGGGGGCATAAACGGAAAGAGGCCACAACATCTTCAGCGTCAGTGCACTTTTCTTTTCACTGTTATATCTCAGTCGATTAACATACGTTTTCTCTGTTCTTCTCTTCATCGCCTCCTTTTCTTCTGTCTGTCTATACAGCAAACTGATCAGGTGTCATAGTGGACAGTTAGGCCAAGTGTGTGAGTGTTCTTGGGTAGATCTTCTTTGTCCAGGAAATTAAAACTAAACGTTCTGTTGATATAAGTCAACACTGCGTCGTGCAGTCAAGATACAGCCGGCGTGGATTTATGAGCTCGTAGTTTTATGAACCAATAAAATTGCAGGATTTAGTCACAACCTCTTGCTATTATGCTTCATTAGTTTGTGTGTGTAAAGCCCGACAAAATGATTTGATTTATGATTTATTTATGTAATGAACATGATGAAATATGATGATGCAAAGTTTCCGCTGAACAGTTTGTGCATGCGCGCGTGCACGTGTGCATGCCTGCGCTCTCAAGGGAGATCTGTGCAAAGGGTCCCTTAAAGTGTCAGCTCATGTTCTGCAATTCAGAGGACAACGCATGTACATTTGCTCTTCTAGATCAGGTGAAGTACACTGATGATCAGGGTTAGTGAGCGATAAAGAGCGAAAGGACGATGATTCAATGGCGATTCACAGATTTCTAAACGGTGATAAAGTAATTGCTTTTGAGCTGAAGTAGCAAAGTTTTCTGCTCCGGTTGCCGTGCTTTGATTACTACAGCCTCTGGTACAGCGCTGGATAATTAACACACACATACACATACGAAAAGGCAACTGGGTCAGACACTGCCCTACATTGTTTTTCAGATACAGGAAGAGCAAACGGGAGCAAAACAGAAAGGGAGGCGAGGGAGACTGTACAAGAGAAGGAGAGAGACAGATGTTGTGATAGCATCACTTTGGAATGAGAGAATAATGATCTCACCCGTGGTGTGTGTCTCAGTAGGCGGCTGTGTTAAACTACAATCTCATTACCCAGGCAGAGACAAAGCGGTCCAGTGCCGAGTTGGGAACGTACACAACAACAGCATCGGACCGAAAAACAACTAATTCTCCGTTCACACATTGGAGCCTTTATACTCCAACCCAAGTGGCCAATTCAGACCCTCTGAAGCAGAACCTGATACTAAAACCTGCACTGCTATGATATATATCCTCCTGTCTCCTAAGCAGGCCTGGTCATCTCTCCACATGATCCCCTCGCCTTCTTCTCAAGTGGTGTGAATGTCAACAAAAAAACGCCAGTTTAGTGTCAGAATGTTAGGAAGATATTTGCAGTGTGAATAAATGGTTGCAGCATTTATTTCAAAGTGATGTCTCACTGTTAGGCTGCACATATGGATATTTTTTTGCCATCACTAATTGGTTGTATACCGAAGGCAAGCAAGACAAATTGATGTTTTCTGTGATACTGGCGGTCCCACCGAACATCCCCGAACATCAGGGATCAAATATCTGCAGAAATATTTTGCTTGGAGTTGTTTTGTGTAACACTATGAAGCATTTCTAATGTCTATATATTAAATGCACAGTAAAATAAATTGAGAGAACATAATGTCTGTGAAAATTCTGATCTGGTAGTGATAAAACTCTTAATGTAAGATAAATGAAGACTTGCTATGACTTGACCTCGCCTTTAAAGGAGGCAACCATCTCATGAGACATCCTGGTGAAAAGAAAGAATAAATAAAATAGTATTTATTTCAGGTTGTCTGAATTCAAGCGAGCCTCATAACTGATTCAATGAATGTGCATATGATTATTCTCAGTAATAAAAAAGAATGCAACCAGATATCACTCCCACACAGATTGGCAGGTTTTAGTACTCAGACCAAGGCCGTAGCCATGGAATCAACACCGCCAGGGGTCTGGAGGCTCCTCGTGTTGCTCCACACATTCCTATTCAGTTTATGTCTTTTTAACCTTTTCTTGTTTCGTAAACAACGTGGAAGATGGTCGGATATGGTGACTGCTGGGAGAACGTATGGATGATGTCCAGTCAACGTAGCTGTTAATGTACAGCCAATGTTAGTGATGGCTGATTAGAAACCATGATTATGAACATTTGATCAGGATTATTACAGACAGCAGTGTTGCTGTTGCAGGACAAGTTTTACATCAATATACTTCATTTTGTGCATACATTACCTTAGCCTGAAAATGATTAATATTTTAAATCTGACTGAAACTCTTCAATTGAAAGCTGCAGCATTCATAAAATAAAGGAATAAACAGGCCCTACTAGGCAGTCCCATGTTTGGAGAATGTATAGAGATTCCAATATTGACATTATAACAGGGACTGATTAGGTCTATTTTTCTTACTGGTGGTGTTTGAATCATTCATTGATTTGAAGTATTATATAGAGAATATAGGCTCAGATAAAGCCACTACACACTCTCCAGGGCCCAATGAGAACTTTGTCATTCTACCAGGTCGGCTGCAGGACTTCAACTCCTTAATAACTTCACGGAGATGCCGTCCGCGCCTCGTGTCCGCGCCTCGTGTCCACGGTCCACCGGCGACCAAACAGCTGATTCTATCCCCACTTCCAGTGATAGATGACCGCCGGTGTCCACCCCCCCACCCATCCACCCCCACCCCACCCCCCCACGCGCGCACGTACCGACTACACACCCTGCTCCGCGCCGGTGCCTTCGCGTTAGCACCTCTGAACACTTGCAAACAAAGAACATTCACCGTTCGAGACACACTTACATGAGCTGCGTCGGGAACTGCGACGCCACGGACGCGTCCTGCCACACCAGGACCAGGAACACCCAGGCTCGCACCCTGCAGGGATCCATTGGAAAAGGGGGGAGATTCCCCGACCGACGCGCGTCAGCACCAACTGTGGTCCGCTGCCCTTCACCGCCGCCGATGAATGAGCGCGTGAGTGGCGTCTGTCGCTGCCTCCCTCCCAGATTAACGAGCCCTGACACCTCTAATCTGATCAACCGGCCATCCAGCGCTCTAACAGGTACTGGAGCTGGAGATCTCAGTCTCTCTCTCTCTCTCTCTCTCTCTCTCTCTCTCTCTCTCTCTCTCTCTCTCTCTCTTTCTTTCTCTCTCTCTCTCTCTCTCTCTCTCTCTCTCTCTCTCTCTCTCTCTCTCTCTCTCTCTCTCTCTCTCTCTCTCTCTCTCTCTCTGTTGCCCCCAGTGCTTTCCAATCGAATGGAAAAAATAAATCTCATAGGCCTCCTCAAACGCTGTCACGGGGACTTGTCTGATACCCATTAGTGACTAATGCGATTTGCTCCATCCCTCCTTGTAACGTTAAGTGTTTTGTTTTTCCTTGACCACATTCAATGTTGGGAGCAACCGAATTGTCACCTGCAAAGAAACACACCTGCTGCCAGGGGGTCTGATGCACACACGTGCACATGCACTGAATACAGATGAAGTTTGGGCTTTTTTTAAAATGCCCTATAACTTGGGTGGATGGGGGGAAGGTGGGGGTTCACTGTGTTTGATAGCACAATCTCACTGTCATCCCGGTAGCATGAGAGACAGCAAGCAGGAACCGTCCCACATGGGAATCACTGCTGGAGTGACGGATCTATTGATTTCAAATGTAAAATGGTTTGGGTAAAGTGCAGGGGAAATCTCAGTTCCATCAATCATAGCGACCTGTTTCAGAGGGTTGAATCCGTGGCTGTTTGTTATGCATCCTAACATGCAGCTGCAGAAACAACTCCTGCATCACAATCTACGATGGAATCACAAAGCTTTGATCAGATTTTAAAAATGACTAAATAATTGAATAACAATTGAGAAAACACATACCGTCAGTGTGTGTGTGTGTGTGTGTGTGTGTGTGTGTGTGTGTGTGTGTGTGTGATATGTGTGTGCGTGTGTGTGTGTGTGATGCTGGCCCTGGAGGGAGGGGAGGGCAGGGCAGCACAAGCAGGATGCTTGGGGATTTGGTTATCAATCGTTGCTTGGCAACCACACACCATCTCTTGTGTCCTCTCAACCTCCCCTCTTCCCATTGCCCCCCTTTCTCCCTTTTTGTCTCTCCCATCTCTACTTCTCCCGACACTCTGCACTGCACTGATGCCCCCCCCCCCCCCCCCCCCCCCCCCCCCCCCCCCCCCCCCCCCTTTCCCCCCCCTCCCCCCCCCCCCCC
>CAAKHC010019859.1:0-10118 GCA_901007825.1 Macroramphosus scolopax
ACTATTTATTCACATCCTGCAGCATCCAACACACTGGACCTCGTCAGGCCATCAAAGCCCTCAACCTCCTACTTTACTGTTATTCAGCAGCTGCAAAATTAAGTCATGCGATCGGATTTGTTACTATTATAGACATATATATATCTTCTATATATATATATTTATTGTTTTTATTGCAACATATATATATATTATTATCTTTTGTTGTTCTCTCATGTTGAAACTGCACCTTTGGGAAATGCTGCATATAATCTCGTTGTTCCTGTAACAATGACAATAAAGCAAGTCTAAGTCTAAGTAACGTGACAGGTGCTGACATGCTGTTAAAGCATCCTCTTTCTTTTCACTCCAACAAAGAACCTGTCTACTGAATGGAACACCCCCTGTAGTGCTAATCACGTCATCATGGCGACACTGAGGTGCACCTGAAAATTAAACGTTTATTTATTTCAAACATTAGCTTCAAAGTTTCTGATTCCATTTGAACGATTCAACATGAACAACAAACGGATCTTTTAGTCATGTGACCACATTGCTGACAGCTGATTTGACCAGGCTGCGTCCACTGTCAGTCAACTATTGATTATTTAATGATTAATTTGAAACTGATTTGTTCTTGGCTCCGCCCCTCTGACTGTGACATCACTAGTGAGACAGGCAACTGTGATGCTGTCACAGCTTGGCCTTGCGGCGGTCTCTGACGGCATACAGGACGGCGTGAGCTTGGTGAAATGAGTCGCCGAGGGCTGACTGAACTCGAGTCCTCCAGCGCTGCAGCTGAGGATGCTTCTGCAGGACGTCTCTGTCGCCACCGAACGGCTACGGAGACAAAAACAATATTGATTTTCTGCTGATAGCGGTCAGATCTGATCATAACTTAAACCAATGGGAATTGCCGTGATCACCGACCTGCATCAGCTCGCAGATAGCGAGCAGGTCAGCCAAAGTGATGTCATCACCGCACAGGAAGGGCTGTCTGCGCAGAAACATGGACTCGAGTTTATCAAGAGTGTCATCGAGCTGAGAGAGCGCGCGACTCAAATGTAGCTCGTCCACCTGAGAGCCCGTCAGAGCCGGGACCAGAACCTACAAGAGACAGACAGAACGACGTTTAGACCGGTGGGATGTCTAGGTTTGTCCTCATACTGAGACCTCTTCAAAGGGTTCAGCTTAGGTTTCAAGGTCCAGTTCGGGGCGGGGCTGGACCGTATGATTGGTCTTCCCGATGACTCCAAGACGCACTGTGTGCACCTCCACTATGAAAACTTTGGCAGCGTGAGGTCGAGTGTTGCTGTGATGCCAGGCCGTATACTCGTCCACTTTGGCTCGTCCCTCTGGTTGCCGTGGATACCAGTGCTCCGGGACATCGTACTTGGTGACCAGGTACTTCAGGATGGCGTCACTGCAACACATACGCACACAATTAAAACTTTGTCTTAATACAGTACTGAACAGTCCTTCTGCTACGAAACTCCTTCCTGCTGTCCATAACTGTCATGTTTATGTCCATCCGAGAGAGAGAGAGAGAGAGTGTGTGTGTGTGTGTGTGTGTGTGTGTGTGTGTGTGTGTGTACCTCTCTGTGAGGACAAAGCTGCTGTCCACCAGAACAGGGACCTTCTGCATGGGGTTCAACCTGGTGAAGTCTGAAGTCCTTTGCTCTCCTGCACCAAGAGAGTTAAAAGAAGCTGCAACCAAACTCCATTCAGAATTCATTAATTCAGAGTTCCCTTCATTAACTAGCACATTGACTTGTATTATGGGATGCCTGCAGCTCTGCAGGTACAGTGGCTGTCTGGTGTGGTAAACCGGTTACAGGTTCGATCCCCAGCTCCTCCAGTGTCAAAGTGTCCTTGAACAATACATTGAACCTCTAAATGGTCCTGAAAAACTTCTGTTCCACTCAGGAAGCTGCTCGTTCATTCACGCCTTCATGTGTGTTCGTACATTCAGAACTTGTCAAACACCGTCAACACTACTTAAATGTTGGTCAGGAGCCGAGTGCGAAAACAGCTCACCGACTGACTGAGTTGGTTAGCTAGTTAGCGATCAGTCAGTTAGCTAGTTAGCGATCAGTCAGTTAGCTAGTTAGCGGGCTGACAGTTAGCTAGGTAGCGGGCTGACAGTTAGCTAGTTAGCAGGCTGACAATTAGCCATGTAGCAGGCTGACAGTTAGCCATGTAGCAGGCTGACAGTTAGCTAGGTAGCGGGCTGACAGTTAGCCATGTAGCAGGCTGACAGTTAGCTAGGTAGCGGGCTGACCGTTAGCCATGTAGCAGGCTAGCAGCTCACCTCTCCGCAAAGCGACCCTGTGGACGCGGTGCGGAATGTTGGTGCGGTTGAGCAGGATGTGCACCGCCCGGCAGGGCTGCGACAGAAGATCCAGATAAACGTCCACTAGCCGGCTCGTCGCCATGGAAAGCGAGCTCGTTATCTTTTGATGAATAAAGGTGAAATAAAGCTGAAGGCGACAGGTGGTCGGACCGCTCTCTCGGATAACTGCAGCGGTTCTTCGCGCCCTCTGCAGGCACCTGAGCGCACTGATCGATCAGCAGGCTCGATAGTGACCCATTAATCCATGAATGATTGATCACTCTGGATGTGTAACACCCGGAACGTGTTCCACCAGCTGCTTTCACTCCACAAACCAATTACTCAAAAACTTCGAATATAAAGCAAAAGTTTATTATTTAAATTCGCGTTTGTGTTTTTGACCTTCGTTACTCTCCGGAACGTTCATGATTATGCGGCTGCTAACAGCCGAGTCTGCTTCTGCTTCTTGGTCCTAAGCAAGGAGAAGAAACCTGAGACAGAAGACATCGGACAGCGCAGCGGTGTGAAGACAATGCGGAGAGGTGTGTGTCGTTCTGTCTGTCTGTGTGAGAGAGAGAGAGAGTGTGTGTGAGTCTGTGTCCGTCCGTCCGTCCGTGTGTAGGTAGGTAGGTAGATACTTTATTTATCCCGAGGGAAATTCAAGTGTGTGTGTGTGTGTGTGTGTGCGTGTGTGTGCGTGTGTGTGTGTGTGTAACAGTGTTGTTATGGACACTAACTGTCGGCTGTGATTGTCACCTGAAGTGTCAGGTTGTATGGCGGGTGAATGGCGCCACACTGCCTAAGAAGACTATCGTCTGAGTTTTACGTGTGGATGAGCACTCGCCACCAGCACACCGCCGTCAGTTGAACAAATGCTGTTAGTCTATTTAATTTTGTTTCTACTCCGATACTTCCAAATGAGGCGCCTGTGAAGACAACTTAGGTCATGCTATTGACCTATTGACCATTGACCAATATATTGAGATGATAACAAATATTGTAAACTGCATGAAGATGTCATACTGTAAAGTGTAAAGACAGCGCAGATTGTAACAATGTCAACTTTGTAACATATGGATAGCAGGGGACAGCCTCTCGTAGCATAGTGCTAGCGGTGGAACCGCCTCTCGTGGCATAGTCCTAACCTAACGTGAACATTTTAGGTCTAAAAGACAGAAACCACAAGCTCAATATCAAAATGTTTTTTTCATTATGGGAAAAAGTGATGAAATCCGAAGTGTATCGGCTAATTTTGTAAGACTTTTTAAAAAATGTGTCATCTGCCTATAAATATTGTAGCGTCTGCGGTCCGTCACAGCTAACTCACTAACTTGAATAAAAGGAGGAAACATGTGTTACACATGGACTGACGTTTTAGAACCGGGTTTTTATTACCCTTTTAATACAGGCTAAAACTGGGTTGGGAGGGTGCCGAAAAACAACAAAGTGGCTGCTCTCTCTGTCTAGCTGAGTCCCCTCACACCTGGTCCCTCTTCCCCCTCCTTCTCTTTTCCCACCCCCTTTTCTCATTGTGTTAACCCCTTCTCAGCCCCCCCATCCCACAAATCTCTGTCATTATACCAGCAGGGTCGCTACAATATCATAGTTAATGAATCCGCAAATACCTTCACTTTCTATAGCTTGGACTGACAGCCACTGGGCAGTGAACTCAAGAACACTGGCTCCATCTAGTGGATTAGATGCGAAATAGAAGCTCCCACAAGACAACCTGGACCATAGATTCATTTTGACTTGTATAAAACGTTATTGCCTTCTAAAGCAAAACAATATTTGAGAAGTTTTTAGATTTTTTTTTTTGTGGTTACACCTGCAAATATGATAATTCTTGCAAATGACTAGCCTATAGGCCATGAGATTATTCTACATTTCAGGCTATATATATTCTTTTCTTTAAAGAATATATATAGTCCCACACGTTATTTAAGTGATTAAAGCGTTTGACATCAAATGCAGTACCAGACTTTACTAATGCAAGGCAGCCATGTGGAGTTACATAGGTGTCCTGTTTTGAAAATCAGATGTCTAAACTCCAATCAATGTAATTCATGAAGCAATTAAAATAAACAGCATTTGATCACAGTTCCAAAGACCAGAAAAACAATAACATACAGACACGAATAAGACTGTAAAAGCAGCACACACCAGCACACACCCTGACGGCGGTGTGCTGGTGACGACGGGAATGTTCGTATTTCCACTGATGGCGGTGTGTCAGTGGCAGTGGCTACGTGCTTATCCACACGTAAAAGTCAGAAGACAGTCTTCTTACGCAGGTTATCCGTGGCGCTATTCACCCGCCATACATAGAATTGGCGCTATTCAACCGCCATATACAAACGTCATACTAGTATTGCCATGGCAAGTGAATAACCTCAATAGTCGTCGGAGATGTTCTCTAACCTCCATCGTCGTCGGAAATGCTAATCAGGGTGATAAATCCAAGTTTTTGCTCAGTCACTGCCACCGCTGTAACAGTTGATCCATTTAATTACAGGTGATTTTGCTGCAGAACCTTCGGTCTACTTTGTGTTCCTCACCGGTCAGAATTGTAGACGGACCTTTGCTAAGAAGGAGCTTTGGCATTCTACCACCGGAGAATCTGTCAGAGACGAGAAATATGCGTCAGTTCTAACAAAAGTAAACGTCAAGTCTGATGTTTCGAGGACGTCATCACGGCGTGTTGGTTTTTGCTCTGCTACTAATCGAGCTAGCAGCGGATTAGCTGTAAACCTTTTAAACATTTAAAACCAGCGGTGGTTAGCAGGTTTAGCAGCTAACGGCTTACAACGGGTATCTCCCAGCAGTTTCCGGTATTTCAACGGCAGAAAATGTAAGTTTGTACATTTACACCGACATAACGGAAACATGGCGGCTCACAGACGTTGTTTCTTTTTTTCGATATTCAACTTAGCATAGCTTTCCAATTTTTTTCCGTATTATCTATTAGTTTGGTTCATAAAACATCCGGTGTGTTGGTGACCTCACGAAGTGACTGCGCGTGTCTGTTCCGTTACAATCAGGAAGCTGATCAAAGATCAGTAGCAATCTGTCATCTCTGATTGGTTCTGTTCTGACAGGTTCTGCTGACCAATCAGATTATGGCCGAGCCGCCCCTGGACCTCGAGGGGTCCAGACCCAACTGGACCAGCTCGCTTCAGGATGTTTCCTTCAGGATCCCACGTAGCGCTGCGCCATGTGTGACTCTTGTGGGGCTGCTGTAGAGGAACCCCCCCCTGATCCTCCTGGTCCACCTGCTCGGCCCGCCCTGGCAAAGAAGGCTCTGTCGGAGGCGTACTCGAGGCTGCGGTACCGGGACACGTCTCTACTGGTGTGGCAGCAGCAGCAGCAGCAGCTGCAGGCGGCACCTCCCTCAAACTACCTGAGTCGCAGCCAGTCAGCCTGGTACAGCAGCTACGGGAACCAGGAAGTTCTGGTCCGTAATAAGACTTGCCTTGAGGACTCACAGGGACGGTCCAGGATCTGCAGCGTCATGTAGACAGCAAACAGGATGACCTCAACCAGAACAGGCTGGTACACTATGTGACTGTTTGTTTGTGGATTCAAGCTCCCATGTTGATTTTTCCTCAAAGTTCTGAGAGACTGAACGTTGTCACGCTTCCTGTTTAGACTTTCAGGTCGAGGTTACGCCTGTCTGATCTGATTGTCTAGCAGGTAAACAAAAACGTGTCACCTGAATTCTGGTCCTGACCAACAAGGAGTCCTCACCAGAACCAGAGACTGTATACAATATGGGAACCTCTACAACCTGATTGGCTTCATGGTTCAACTGTAAGACGAAGACGACGAGCTGCTCTTTGATCAAAGCTTCTTATCAATATTCAATAGCCTATTATCAGACCGCCTGCTGGTTCCGAGTCTTTGCCGTCAGGCTGAACAGAGCAGCCCAAGCGGCTCATCCTGTCATCAGCAAACTCGTATCAATTAATAAATGGACAGATTGATGTTTCATATCAGCATCACGTGATGTCAACAATTTTAGCTGAGTAGAATGATTGATGATACATGTGACACAGTAGAGAATGTTCATGCAAACAGGCCAGTAAACTTCATGTCTGTGTTGATTTATCAAACATTTCTTGACTGGACACATCAAAGACGCTAATATTAGCATGCAGCTGGAACGAACGAGAGCCGAGTCAATGCGTCACTTTATGTGTTTATTTATGAAAACAAAGGAACTCAGAAAATAAGGATCCATATCAGTAATTACATCAAATAATTCACTTGTTGGTTTTGCGTCAGTCCGTCCTCTGTCTGTCTCGTTCTAGTCTGTCTGTCCATCTGTCAGTCTCTCTCTCGTCTGTCTCTCTCTTGTTTGTCTGTCAGTCTCTCTCTGTCCATCCCTGTCTCTCTCTCTCTCATCCGTTTGTCTGTGCATCCCTCTCTCTCTGTCCATCTGTGTCCCTCGTTCGTCTGTCTGTCTCTCTCGTCCTCTCTCGTTCGTCTGTCAGTCTCTCTCTCTCATCTCGTCTCTAGTGAGCAGAGTTCCTTCTAAACCTTGGACAGCTACTATACAGCTACTATACAGTGCTCAAACATACGGAAGAAAGAACGTACGGCCGGAGTGCATGCAAATACATAAAATCACTTTTTTCCTTTTTCTTATTAAAATACAAAAATTAACTATTAGCAACAAAACTCCACCATCAACTAAAAACAAACAGAGGAGGGTTACTATGGCAACGCTGTCTGCGCTTCTTCCTTATTGATCCTTTTCACTTGGTTATACTTCCTCAGACTAAAAACACAAAACAGTTCTGATGTGATGCAATGAATCCACCTCCACCGCCCAGGAAGCTCCGCCCACTCATTTAATCTGTCAACCTGATCACCAATGATCGCTTAATTGACACTTGGTAATATCTAGATTTTAGGATACAGAGACGGCCTCGCTCAGCTCGGGGTCAGAGGACAAACACGACAGCATCAACCAGAGTTGAGCTTTAAGAGCAGAAGTCACATGATGTGACCACGAGGTAAGAAACTGATGACACCCTGATCTTTGTGATTGTTGTGTTCAGTTTAAAACTTGAGACGCGTCAGCGGGTGGGGCGAGTCGAGACAAGTCAGTCAGGTGATGAAGCATCAACCACCAATCAGAGCTGAAGCCTTGAGTTTCTGAATCTTTTGTATGTTTGTTTCCCTTGAGAGCGTAAAACTATTCCTGTAACCAAGATGTTAGTGATGTCACAGAGAACGCTGACATCACAGCTGCCAGGTGAGATGTTGAAGCTGGTGAACCGAACATGGTTTCCATGTGTAGAAATACAGGGCAGAGGCAGCTGATGATGTCACAGTTCTAGCCACATCTAACATAGCACATGACGTGTGTGAGCGAGCGGGCCAGGTGCAATGTGGGTAATGGAGGTGTCAGGTTTGGAGAGGAACATGAGGAATAAAAAATATAATGCTGATGATTTCTTTTTTATGTTATTTTTGACAAGTTTTCTTTTTCCGGCGCCGAATCAGCGGACAACGACTGAAGCCTAGAATCCCAAACATAAGGAAGCTCCCTGCGTCCTCGTCCGTCTGCCGCTGTGACGTCAAACTTCAACTACATTAAATGAATTCAAACGTCTAGACGACGACGACATCAAGTCACGACTTCCTGTGACTTCAGAAATAAAAGAAATGCAACGAGCTCGTCTTCAGTTTAAAAATGAAAATAAAAATCTTAAAATGGAAGCAGATTTTCTTGCAGCGTTCAAAGTCAACGTGGCGTGTTTTGAGCAGCTGCTGGTGGAATCATGTCCCAACGTGGCAGGAAGCCTCCAAACGCATGGAAGCGTCGGCACGGTTGCGGTTGGGGGGGTGGGGGGTTGCGGTTGGGGGGTGGCGAGATACAAAGACAATCTTATATGAGACCCTTAGAAGACAAAAGTTTAGCACACAACCTGAAAATAAAATCAAAAAAAGAAACTGAACAATAAAGGAAATGTAGTGTTGAAAAGAAGTTTGTCTCGCTCTGTGCTGACAGAACCGGCGGCAGGTTGGAAGGTGGCGGGGCGACGCTGACACCCAGGAACAGACGGGCGGTTTGTTTGTGGCACCAGCAGGTTTGACCGCTGAAGGTTCTCTATCTCTGAATCAACAGAAACCTGGATCCTCTCGGAGATCAAACCAGCATCAAAAGATAAATAAAAAGCTAAAACATGCTGCAGAGAGAATCCATCAAAGGACACGTCATCAAAGATGTAAATAACAGCCTCTTTTATTTGTTCGGGCTCCTGACGGCCGCCGCCGCCGCTGCCGAGCAGCGAGCCGAGCATTGACCCAACAGGTCTGAACTCTGATGCAATTACTTGTAAAAGAGACCTGAGACACAATACAATCCTCCCGCCATAAAGAATGACATCATCTTAATGAGTAATGACATCATCAGCGTCACAAAGACTTCAGAATTTGATGGATTTTCAATCTACAGCATGTTTTTAATAATGTCAATGTATCTGAAATAAACTGATGAGTTAACGTTGGAGATGAATCAGAACCAGGATTCAGTCAGTTGTCGGATCACTGAAGATTTGAGCTACAAGCCGTGCAAGAACCTGATTGATCCAGGTTTCTGTGTGTGTGTGTGTGTGTGTATGTGTGTGTGTGTGTGTGTGTGTGTGTGTGTGTGTGTGTGTTAGCCTCAAGAGACCTGAACTGGTGTAAAACTCGCTGAGATCTCCTCCTCCATGATTCTCTATAGAGGCTTCTGGAATGTTATCAGAGGTCAAGGGTCATGGCCGGCCATCCGAAGAAGAAGAAGAAAGCATCCACCCCAGCGAGTTCAGAGAGTTCAGAGAGTTCAGAGAAGATCAAATGACGGACAGGCTGCCGCCTCCTTCTTCTTCTCTGTCTGTTTCCTCCAGGAAATAAAAAACAAACCAAACAAACAAAAAAACAACACTATGTGCTAAAAAACAGGTCAGCCTATTTACATACAGTCTCCAAGTCAGTGTGTGTGTGTGTGTGTGTGTATATATTTATATATATATCTATATATAGATGTGTGTGTGTGTGTGTGTGTGGTAACAAGTTCCGTGTGTGTATCTGTTTGTTCAGGATGTAAGTTTATGTGTGTGTGTGTGTGTGTGTGTGTGTGTGTGTTCAGTAACATGAATGTGCTGTGTGTCTGCGTATGTGTTCAGTCTGTGTCGGAGGAAGAGGAGGTTCCTGTTGAGGAGCTGTCATCAGAAGAGGAAGAGGAGCTGCCACTCAATCGACTAGCCCCGCCTCCTGAGGGCCCGCCTCCTGCTGCCTTCTCTGAGAAGAAAATAAAAAAAGTTAAGTCCCGTCGCCCACAAGTTGTCCCGGCGTCGCCCACAAGTCGTCCCGGCGTCGCCCCCACAAGTCGTCCCGGCGTCGCCCACAAGTCGTCCCGGCGTCGCCCACAAGTCGTCCCGGCGTCGCCCACAAGTCGTCCCGGCGTCGCCCACAAGTCGTCCCGGCGTCGCCCCCACAAGTCGTCCCGGCGTCCCCCACAAGTCGTCCCGGCGTCGCCCCCACAAGTCGTCCCGGCGTCGCCCACAAGTCGTCCCAGCGGCGCCCACAAGTCGTCCCAGCGGCGCCCACAAGTCGTCCCAGCGGCGTCGTCCCCCACAAGTCGTCCCAGCGGCGCCCACAAGTCGTCCCAGCATTGCCCCCACAAGTCGTCCCAGCGGCGTCGCCCCCACAAGTCGTCCCAGCGGCGTCGTCCCCCACAAGTCGTCCCAGCGGCGCCCACAAGTCGTCCCAGCGTCACCGTCCCCCACAAGTCGTCCCAGCGGCGTCGCCCCCA